>JAJQOW010000685.1:0-89361 GCA_037975125.1 Latrodectus hesperus | reverse complement strand
TTAATATTAACATTGAATAACAATCGATGTCTGGCAATGTTTCACAAGATACAAGTAATATTTCATTTTTCACTGAAAATTATTTATGAATTTTCCTGTTAATATCTTGAATTAAGGACATAAATATTTTAAAATCTTATGAAGAATTTATTTTTTACTATTACTGCTTGCTTACCAAGCTTAGAGTAGTACTTAATTAATTTGTTATTCTGAAAAATAGATAATAATTTTACAGTGAATGTGAATATTTTTAGAGTTAATACCAGTTTGGCAATGTGAAAGGTACATTTCAGTTGTTAATTCAAAATCTAAAAAAATTGATATTTGAGGAATTTGAATTTATATCTGAATAAAATATATTTATTTAAAAATTTTGAAGTAAATAATTTACTTTTCTGTCATCATTGTAACTTATAAATTTTTGTTTTGAATAAATAATCCTAATATAAAGAATTTAGCTTTTTAAATTAAGAAGAATTTAACTTTAAAATAACATTTTATTTTCAATTTTTAATTAGTAAATGTCCATATAAGATTTAGAAAGGGAAATATTTTGTGATGGTAAAATACCATAAAAAAGGTAATGTAACTAAAATAATAAATTATTTTAAATTCCTTGCTGAACTCATAAAATATAGGGAGCAATATCTAAATTATGAAGTATTTGTAAATGAATTGCTAAATTCAAAAATATATGATAAATGGCAAGAAAAACTTGATATTAATTCTATTTTATAATTTGATACATTTTATTCTGTGGCAAGAAAGCTAGTTTTCAGTAATGAAACAGCTATTAAATTACAAATTTAATCCCTTCAAAGGCATCCACCTCAAAGAGCTATAATCAATTACTCGCTCCTTAAGAAAAAGCAATTTATTGATTTTTGAAAATTTAGTTTAGTTGCATTAAATTTGACTTTTGCCATTTAATAGTTATGTTGAAGGTAGCTTTTTTGTCACCAAATAAAATTTATCAATTAATAAAATGCATTAAATTCAATTCAATTCTTGCCATTTATCATACATTTTTGGACTAAGTAATTCATTCGCTGCAATTACTTTATAATTTATGTATTATAAGATTAGCTAGAAATTTAAAATAATTTATTGTTTTAGTTACATTTCTTTTTAAAGTATTCTACAATCACAAAATATTTCACACTCTATATTGTTTTATATGGTGAATATATTATGTTCTAATTGAAAGATTAATACAAATTATTATTATGCTAAAAAATATTACAAATTTAGGAGCTATAATAGATAGAAACGTAAATCATTTATTTTGCATTTAAATAATTATTTTTTATATTTTTTAAGTTTTGTATTTGTTTATAAAATGTTAATGAAAATCATTTGTTATTCATAAGAATTAATTTGAACATTAGGGACACAGACCATATATATATGATGATTATCCATGAAAAAATATTTATCACATTATTCTTCTAAAATGATTCTAAATTTATTTGTGAGAAATTTCATAAATTAGAAAAATGCATAACAGGAATTTCATGTTTGGTCGAAACCCCTTTGACTACTAAAAGCAAATTTTGCTGATTCTTTAAAGATTTCAAGTATATGTAGAACTACCTGTGATCATTAAAAAAATGAAATTATGTGAAGCAATTTTAGTAATTCAAAGTTTCCTTTTCTGATGTAGGATGATTAAAAATAAAATATTAATAATATTTGTATAAATGCACAAAATAAATCAGTAAAATATCCTTTGTTTGTGAGGTATTTAATGATTCCAGTTGTATTTGTAATTTCTTGACAAGTTTTAAATTATTAAAAAATATCATTTGAGAATAGTTTTAGTTTCTATTTTAATTAATAAATGATTAAATATGCTACATTCTTTTTAAATATTTATTATCGTTTAATTGCTTTGTAAAGAAATTTGCAATACATAACAGCTTTCTCCCCTTAAACTTAATTAATTTATATCTAAAATATATGTTGAGATAATTTTATTTTATGCATAAATGAATTTTCATGATTATAAATTTTATAAATGCATAATTGTATATTTTAGCATATGAAACAACTCTTAGTCAAGGATTACGTACTGAGAAGAGATTATTCCATGCTACATTTGCTACGGTAAATATATATTATATGGAAATGTATTAGTATGAAACTATTTATGACCTATTAAATGGTATCAAAGAGTTCTTAATTTATTTATTCACTTTGAAAGGTCAAATTTATCTATCTCTTATCAATATAACAAATTTAATTTATTATTGTATTATGTTTTTGTGACAATTAACTGTTTGTGCATATAATTTTTATTTTTTAAATAGTGAAATTACTTTTGCTTTATAAATAAAGCATTCTTAAGATTTCTTTCACAAAATTACATTAAAGTGGAGTGAAGTTATTGATTTTTTTCAGTATAAATTAAAGTAATAATTGATTATATATAAATTTTAATGTTGTGTTGTAATGTGAAATAAATGTATTTCATGTATTAGAAATTTTGAATTCACTTTCATGAAGATATGTCAAAATTATCTATTTATTTTCACTTCTTGATTTAGTTTTGCATTTCTCATTTCAAGAAATTGGCCAAATGTTTTTAAATACATATTTTTATTAAAAATCCACAGATTATGATTGCACTTTTGGCTTTATATTTATATAATCCTCTTAGTTTATCTTTAAGAATGTGAAGTGGTTTACTGCACTCTATAACTAACATTTATTAACTTTATTGCATTCTAATCTTCCCATTTTTTCCTGAGGCAAGAGTGTTTTCTCTGCTTATTTGATTGCAGAGAATATGATAATTTACACTTATCCCCAACTTCTTTTTTATATATGAAATGTAATTTATGTTTTTGTTTTTAACTAAATTCTAGAAATAGAGGAAGACATTCTCCTGTTAAAGTTTTCATTTTTAATGGGGAATTGTACGTTCTTTATTAAGTTTTCCTTTGCATTTTAGATGTATTTTGACATTTAGACTTTTGCAATCAATATATATTTTTAGTACCCTCTGTATCCATCATAATTCAAATGAAGAATGATTGAATTCACATTTGTTTATTTTAGTTATACTACAGAAGGGTCACCCAAGTCTTAAAGGTTTTATAAGAAGCTTAAAATGCCAATAGTGTTTACACTTAGTCTTTAAATTTACGTATTTATTTGGTTTACACATAATATTTATTTGCAAGTTTGGAGCTGGATTTAATTTTGATTACTATAAATTAATTGTGTATTTTGGCAACATTGGATTTAATATTATATTTTGGCATATATTTTAGCTTGACATATATCTTTTTTGTTCTGGTTTGATATTTTGGTTTGACATTTTTAGTGTGGCTTTGGGTGCATTTGGCCTTTTTTAAGACTAGTCTTGGGCCAATGCAGAAAAGCCATACTTTGTGCCAATGTGGTTAACACCCTCTGAAGAAGCTGGCCATGTTGGTACTTCGTTCCATTTTCTTTTTATTCTATTTTCTTTGAAATTTTAAATTATCTATTGAATTTATTTTCCATTTGGTTACTATATTTCATTTCAATGTATTTGGTTTTTGATTAATTTTAAAAAATTTACTATATATTTTTTTACAATATAGTTTCCTAATTAATAGCTAAAGAACATTTCCTTGGATGGTTCCTTGCAGTGCAGGAATTGTTTAGCTAATGACATTAATTCATTTGTTTTCTCAATTAAATTTTCTAAAAATATAGTTATATATGTTGAAGCTAAATTTATGTATTATGATTTGTTACTAGAAATATAGCATGTTATCTGTACTAGATAAATGGCAATCACATAGTTCTATTGTAAATTTTTAGTAGTTTTAAAAACTTTAAATTTAATAATTAATTTCCTTTTTTACTTGGATACAAATATATCAAAAGTTACTGTAAATTGTCTGATAAATTGTTGATGATTTTATGTAAAGAACAACTTAAGGGGAATCCTTCCTCAAAATAAATCTAGAAATGAGCTTCAGCGCCATCTAGCGCAGTTGTTTGGGGGCAGTCCTTCTTACAAAGACTGAAAGAACTGATTGGTGAATTTAAACTCATAAGTCACGCCACAGCACTGTTTACAAAGAAAAAATAGTTCCTATTCCAATGGGGGGCGAATTTTAAGTAGGGAATGAGAAGACCACTTAACCGCAATAGGGGTAAAGTGGACAATATAACCCCCGCATCCTAATTTCCTTCCCCATGTTCTGACGCAGATTTTCTCCGCATATGTGGTCAGTTTGTTTGTTCCCTCTCGCCTTCCTGGAACTGTATGTCCGTAAATCTCATGGGTGAGGAAAAAGTAGGGCAAGCTCAAATGTTTCTCAAATTTGACACCCGAAATATCCGTTGTGAGCTTCCGTCGAGTCAAGCAATGAGAGAGAAAAAGCTCTGCTCGGAGATTTTGGAAAGAAATATTCTATTTACTGTTCAGCAGAAAAGTATAAAGATGCATAAAAAAATTGATCAATTTTGTTATTATTCATTAAATGATCAAAACTTAATATCAATGTTGAAATAAAAATATAAAATATAATTATTTATTTTTCTTGATATAATTTCAATTTGCTTTGATTTTACGAGATTTGATTCTTTTTTAATGGGCCTTATGAGAAAGCAAAACAGTTACGCTTCTCTCTAAGTAAACTTCACTTTTAAAAATATTTTCAAATAGACCAAAATGCCGAATTTCTTATCTCTCTTAAAAAAAGAGAAAATAATGTAGTTTATTTATTAACTTTGGAATAACTTTTCTAGCTTTATAAAATATTTCGATATAAAATGAACGGAAAATTCCGTATATTTCGCTTATAATTTCTATCAATGCTTTTTGTAGGAATGGAAAGTCTACCTCTCTATTTGGATTAATCAGGCATCTCGACATTGTTTCTTGATATATTTCCAAGCAATGTCGTAAAATAGATTAGGGTCTCACATTTCATCTAAATTCAATGTATATACCATTTTCAAATTTTTTAAATTTTCTTCATCTGTAACAAAATTTCAGAACTGCAGGTATCCAAAATCAGAGCTTCAAGCTTGCAGCCAAATTTATAACATCATCTTTAAATATTGTTTTCATAATTATTCTTAGCGTATTTATTCTCATTTTAACTCGCCAAAAAATCCTAAAATTTTGAAGATAATGATCTTATAGTGTTCATTTTAAAGTATCAAGCGACAATTTAGCTATATCTATATCTATATATATATATATATATATATATATATAAATTTATATATATATATATATTCTAATTTTCGAAAAGTATAAGTGCTATTATGCTGAGTTCAATAGGGGCATTTTATACATTTTGCAAAAAGTATTTTCACACCTCACTAATTCCTTTTTGAACTGATTTCGTCATTATTTTTATTTTTGACATGAAATATGTTTTAGGACATCAACAAACGAAAATGTTTTATACCACATATTTTGCATTTTTATTGTTTGCTGGTATTAACTTTACTTTTCCATAAAAATATTATAAGTTTACTAACAAAAGTAGCTAAATAAAGATAATAATTTTCTAAACTTTCACTTGTATATGCTTTGTAAGAATACACTCGAGTATGTGTATTTTTATCACAATGATGTGATAGAATTCACATCCCTACCAATGCACCCCTTCATCGTAATTTCTCAGCTTTTTTTCTTGATAAATTCAATTTTTCGTTTTATTTAATTTATTGGGAAGTTTGAAAATATTATACTTTACACTTGATTATGAAAAACTTTTTCCAGGGCTACTCTTGTATAGCTCTCTATGGAGCTTCGAGTGCGGAGTTCTTGTGTTGTGGCAAACAGCAGCCGCGGCACATCTTCCTTGATATAAGCGACGAAAACAGTAATTAATCTGCTTTCCCCCAATAAATTTGGCAATTATTGAATTAAATTCTTCAACTGCATTGTTTGTGACATCAAACAACAAACTTTTAGCATTTTCTGCTAAAAAGTTCATGACCTCCATTAATTTAAAATAAATTTCGCTGTTTTTCAGTTTTGAAAATAAATCAGCAGAAATACTCTGGCGATTGCAAAAATAATCAGCGCACTTGTAAACTCTTGTAGAAGACATTTATGAGTGTTTCAAAACGAGTCTTTCGGACAGCACTTGATGGATTACTTCTCCCGTGGAGCAGCACACCCCATGTTGCCAGTCTAACGGGCACAAAACAATAACATTTCTTCCCCCATTTTGAGGAACCATTTTCTACCGATCAAGTTTCCTTCTGGCAGTGGTGAGAGATTTCGGCTTTTTATGTCCGAAATTCATAAAATTTGAATGTAGCCAGGGCGGAAGTGTTGAACGGAAAACCACATGTAGGTCCAAGATCTCCCCAGCCCCTACAAGGTCTTACAATTTGTATCCAAGGTTTCCCCCAACATCTGGAATTCCATATGCAAGTAATAATTGTTCAAGAGTGTATCCCAATTTTCTACACTTTACAAGTTTCATAATAACTAATAAGTGGGATATTCTTACTAAAATTTTGAATTGTGTAAGGCCTATGAACAAATTTATTACTGTCCCAAACATCATCGAAACATGTATTCCGATTTAGAGAAGAATGCTTTTGCTTACCAAGAATTCGAACTTAGAAGAAATTACCTCAAAATCAAAAGAAATATATATATACATACATACATGTATATACATACATATATACACACACTCACATCACACACACATATATATATATATATGATATTATTTATTTTTATATTTAATAATAAACAATTTTTATATTTTTCATGGATAAATAAATATTTCGTGGGTTTTGTTGAAATGTTCAAGTTAATTCTGCATCCAAAATCAGTAAGCAATAAACTTAGAATCAAATATAAAATTAAGAAAAACAACAAACATTGAGAAGTTTTTATAAAATAAAGATTAAAAAATATGGAATT
Source organism: Latrodectus hesperus (assembly GCA_037975125.1). Lineage (NCBI taxonomy): Eukaryota > Metazoa > Arthropoda > Arachnida > Araneae > Theridiidae > Latrodectus > Latrodectus hesperus. The sequence continues at coordinate 82,457 of JAJQOW010000685.1, read as the reverse complement.
GAAGAATTTTGCAATAGCTATAGATATGTATTGCAATATCATATCATGTAGATATACTTCTTGAAAAATTGCATCAAAAATAGAAATAAAGAATTAAAAAAGTAATCATCAGAGCCCCTCGTATGTAGTAAAGGGGAAAGAAATGTCCCTTCTCGCGCCAATTTAGAAGCATATTTTTACAGGAAGATACCGGATACTAGGAACACCCGCAGCGTTTGCTGGGGGTGAGGGAAGGGAACACACAAATTATCTGATAGAACTGCGAAAAACCAAACTTCAAATTTTAGTGTGTGAGGAGGAGCTTGTTGACTAAAGCATGCAATTGATTGGATTGATTTTTCAAACAACCAAGTATTCATCCGCCATGTGGGCGTTGCTAATTTTTGCGAAAAATTTTAAGTTTTATGTATACAAATAAAAAAAATTCTATCGTAGATAAAGTAAAAAAAAATTTGTTGGGATTTATAAATATATGTAGATATTACGTCTGTTTTTAAAATTTCTAAATTTTTTACCTTTTTTAAGTTATTAATGTTTTAAGCATATTATCAAATTACTGAGCCAATTTAAACATAGTTAAAATAATTTTAAAAATAAATTTCAAAACAAAATAAATTATTCTTTTTGTGCATTAGGAAAACCAACAAAAAGTGAAGGTCTAGCAATAATAGAACTTGAGAAATATTCATTTAAATTTCTCCATAGACTTAACATTAGCGCTCGTTTTCAATATGGCGCGGAAGGAGTCCCCTTAAGTATGCAGGTTTATAAAAATGGCCATTATTATGTTTTTAAAAGAAATAATAAGCTATTGTGCTTCATTGCTTTTAAATTAAAGTTATATAAATAGATATGATATTAATTATCATATAATAGTCGATTATTTAATCATACTAAGCATGTGATTACATTTTTATGCTTCAAAAAAATTATTCATGAGTTATAATTAAAATATTTGTAAAAGAGCAGTTATTTTCACTGCGGCGCTATAATACTTTAATAATTGCTTAGTAATTATTGAATGGCTTTTTTAAATTAAAGTCATATCATAAGTGACTTGATTATATAACAAAGCATTGATGACCTTATAATCGGTTTGAAGAAAGCCTGGAATGTTTTAAATGATTCCAAGAGTGCAAAATTAATTCTAATTCATTGAAGGATTTCAGAATTTTGTTCCAAATTTTCTCAATGGATGATAAAGCTGAGTTAATTTTAAGATTTATATTATATCAGTATTTCAACAATGGTTGACTTGCTATATCATTGTACTAGAATTAATATACTGAAATTAAACTTATTCTTTATCAATAAGGTAATGTAACTAAAAATGTATCTTTCAAAAACTAAACAGTTTATAATTTCTAAGAAATTACCTTTTGACAATCATGTAATTTGAATTTTATAATGTTTAAATGTTATAAAGATATAATTTTCCTACAAATAGAACAACATTTTTAAGAAGATGAAATATTGTGGAATGTTTCAAGAAACGTTATTTGTAAAATGAAATAGATTTTACATGAAAGTATTTTTTATGCAAAACATTATCAAAAAGTAACATACTTCATTCAGCCAAATTGGGATCATTAAAAATTAAATTTTGAGTTGAATAAAATGATCTGTTTTTATGAAGCATGTGGAAATATTTCATTAAAATTAAAGTTGAGCTAACTATAAGATTTTTATGCTATTCCTTTTTATGAAATTATTTCCTTATATTTTGCAGGCTGATCGGAAGGAAGGGATGACAGCATTTTTAGAGAAAAGGAAGCCAAATTTTACTGACAGTTAAATTACTCTATTTTGCAATCTAATGAAATTATATTTTTGTAACTTGTTTTGAATGAATTTAGTGTGATTTATAAATGTTTTATTCATTAATAAAGTTTTGATACTAATGTTATATTTATTAAATTCATTTGTATTTCTTTATTTCCAACTCCCTTTAATTTGAAATATATATGTGATTAAATATTACATCAAAATATTTTTAATTTATTCTTAATGTCAGAGAATTTAAGACGTTATTGTTATACAAAACGGTTCCAAATTAAATTGATATATCAAACACACAGTTTGTTTATAAATGTTTAAAATATTAAACAATCTCAAATATTCATATTAAATAATTATAAATAACAATTGTAATATAAATTTTATATTGCATGCATACTTTATTTATTTTTATAGTCAACAATATCTTTCTTTCATAAGTTACATTTAATGAAAATTCTTGTACTCATAGTAAGTAATAAATAATAATATAAGTGTTTTGTAAATCATTAGATAGATTAGAAATGGAATAGCTGCAGTGATATATTTTCTTAGGCCCATTCTGAGTGTCACATACACATTTTGCTGTATTGTTTTACTGAAAATCTAATAAATATTTTATATAGGAAGATAAGGACTGCTTTCCAGCCTGCCCTACTCTAACATTTAAATGTACACCAAATGGTTTGTTATGATTATGTGTTTTTGTTATTATCCACATCCACTTTTATGCTGGAAATCGCAAACCATTTGTATTGTCTCAACCACTGTAGTAGGTACATTGCTCAAAAAATTAAAGGAATGCTAGACTTGACGAAACATTTCTAATACTAATTGGAGATAGCTAACATCTTCAAAACAAATATTTCTGGTTGCAACATATCGCAGATGTTGGTGTCCCATTTCAATGTTTGTTGCTTGTAATATTTCAGAATTTTTTATAGATCCTTATCAAATTAGCTTTCAAATGCAAAAACACCAAGCCACCAAATGTTAAATATTACTAGATCGTTGGCGTGTTATCAATAAATAATAACATGCATCTTGCTTACAGTTTTGTCCATGCAATAAGTAATGTTACTGAGCTGTTAATTGTCTCAACAAGATAAATATTAAGCCATACATTTCGCTATAGGCTTCATGAGGGTGATCTTTACCTATGTAGATTAATAGCACGTTTTCTTTTTACTTCAAGACTTTTTTGTAGATTTAAGAAAATGGGCTACTGAACATAGGAACTAAGTTATTGGTGCCAAGTGCTGTTTAATGACAAGTTCTATGAGTTAATTGAGGGACATCCAATATGTATGGAAAATTAGGCTTTCAAAATAACTTTAGATTCATTCGAAGATCACGTTGCATAAAAGATGTATTGGAATGGGAATGTGGCGATTCAATGTATGTAGATGAGATATATAGACTTTATTTCTGTTTCAATATTGGCAATAGACATTCCTCTTCAAACATTAGTGATTGTTTTATTTTAAAGACATCTTTTAAATCTTACCTTGTTGATAACATGTTTGGAACTGAAATGGAACAATGTGTGAAGTGACAAACAAATATTCTTTATTTGAATTCGATCGAACATGTTTTGGATATACTAGGACATACTGCTATGAAATCGAGAGCTCCCTTTATTGTTTGGTTTGAAAATAGCAGTTTTTGAAGAATGGAAAATTATTCATTCTTAGTAATAATTTTATTGCATTTTTTGGATATATTTTAATAAATACCAAAATATAGAATTGAATTATTGATAAAATCATTTACAAACAAGCTAAATGATGTTCAAAGATAAAGCTAGTTGGTGCAAAAGTGATAATTTTGTCGGTTAAAAGGAACATTATGGTCACAAATTACCAAGGGCAAAAGACAAATATAGCAAAATTTTATTTTGTATGTGTGTTTCATTGTAAAAAAGGAACTGACATTACATTTACGCAATTGATCACCTATGCGATTGCTAAAAAATTTCCCCCAAAAATAAACATTGGCGTTCAAATAAGTTTTGTCAATAAGTGATAGTTATTTAGTTTATAAAAATGAATATAAAATATTTGTATTTTTTAGTAGTTCCTAAAAACGTAAACTTTTTAAACAATAGAAGACGCATGCAAACGTAATATTTACGGCAATAATTCACGATTTTTTTCCGTTACGGCGATTATCATACGGGGTATAACCGAAAAATACCAAAATATTTATACAATGGTTATCCTGAAATCATATGGCTTATGAAATTGCATTACCTTACTCAAATTTAATTTCGAATAAAATTTGATGTAATTTGACGATTTTCAAAATCGCAAAGTAATATGTTTTTATGGATTTTAACATACAGGTACAGCCACAGACATCTACGTATATTACTACTCTATTGAGTAATTTACTCTATTAACTGTCATCAGATTGTCTGTCGTTATTTGCTTGAAATCTCGGATGTACGCTAACGATCGTATTTTTGCTAAGGTCTCCATAGGAAAGGAATTAATTAGGCAGCATGTGTGTTTTAAGCAGCTCTACTACCTTATGAACAAAAAAATTGATAAACAATGCAAATATGACTTTTTAAGTGATTTTAAAATGAAAATAATAAATTAGAATACATACACAAAATTAAAAATCTAGTTCTATAAAATTATTAATCCCATTTGAATGCAATATTTAATGTATGAAAAAGAAGCATCATTGAAAAAATTTTTATTCGTGTAAGTTTTTACGTAAGTAATAAATATTATAATACGAAAAATATTGTTTTTCTTTTGATTGAACTAAGTGATACATTCATCCCATAATCTCCCATTAAATGTAGACTCATATATCTTTGTGGTTTTAAACTTTTATTTATTTTCTAATTTAAGTTTATTATATTGGTTTTTGACAAATTTCGAATTAAAAATTAAATGAGAACTTCTGCTTTGAGTCTTTGTTCTTTATTCGTGTAAATTAAAGAAGTAATGAAAAGTTTCTTGTTCAAACACACATTGTAATAGCTACTTATTTACGACACATCGCACTTTTTGTCTGAGTGGGATTCAAAGATCGCTGTCCAAATTCATGCCATCTGTAAAAACAATGTTATCTTGTTTCTTCTAATGAAACGGAAATAACAAGATTAAGCTAAAATAAGGAACAAATCTGGAAACTCTTCTTGTAAACAGTATTTCTTTTTCCAATGTCCAGCTGATTAGTCCATTCAGCGCTACAAGGGACAAAGGTGATGGCAACTTATACCGTGGGGCACTTGGTGGGCGTGCTACCTTTGCCCCAAAAATGAAAGGATCATCCTTGCCCGAACCCCAAGATTCGAATTTAATCCTACTTCGAAGTCAGGGTCGCTAACCGTTCCGCCATTGGTCGGCTCGTGAAAGGTATTAAATTTGTGTTATTCTTTTAAAATCTCAAATAAATAAAATCGAATTTAAAGTCTAGCTCAAATTTTTTAAAGACTTTTTGCAAATATTATATGTAAGCAATAAAAATTAATTCTTATATATATATTGAGCATATATTAAATTCTATAAGGAAGTGTCTGCTTGAATCTTTAAAAGCTTGACTTAGAGAGGAATAATATATATTTTGTCAATTAGTCTATTATATGATTGTAACAAAAGAATATATTCTAAAATAACATTTTGAGTAAAAAAAAATATGGATACAAAATATTTACATTTTTATTCATTTACACGCACATACACACATTGTATGTAAAATTAATATATAAAATTAATCTTTCCAATGATTAATATTACTGTACAATATATATATATATAATTTAAGAACAATTTCAATCTTAATTTAAAATCTAAATCTAAATTAAACTAACGTTAAAAAAATTAAAATTGAGATATTTTTTCCTGGGGTTGCTCAGACTTATTAGAAATATTATCCAACTGTTCCATTTCATTGGATTCTATTTTACCATCCTCTGCTTCTAGAGTGCTGGCAGTGCTACCATTGTCTTCATCAAGAGCATTCAAACTCACCCATGGCTTAGGGGCTGCGTCTGTTCTATATAATGGAGGATCCTTAACTTTCTCTTTAAAATCTTTGAGTTGATCATGGGTATAAAGCAACACAGGGAATGATTCCGCTCGCGGTATGTCATTGACAATGGAAGTGTTCTTTATCACGTCGAAGGGAAACACTTTACTATCAGTGTTGTCGGCACCCAAGATTACTTGGGGAGTTTTTAACTCCTCGAACGCCCTCCGTTGCTTAGCTCGTGTTGACAAGAAATAAACTACACCCACGATCACCAATAAAATGCTCACAGAAATTATAACATAGGCCACAATCGAACCAACCCTGGGGCTGCTTGGTATTCTGTCTCTGTTAGTTGTTGGTGTTGTGATTTCCTGCCTTACTCCTAATTTTGTATACACTCGGTTAGAAATGTCACCATATTTCAATCCATTGCTTATCGCTCGAACAGCAAAGTAGACAGTAGTGTTTTGGGGTCTATCTTCCAAAAAAATGAGTGTGATGTTTTCTTCGTTTCCTCTTTCCTTTGGTATTGGTTTCAATTCATTGTCAAATACAACCCATTTCGGTAGAGCCCCATCTTTATCACAATCTTCATGTTGGCAAAATACACTGAATTCATAACTGGATGCTGAAAATAAAAGGGACGAATAAAAATCCCTTTCTTAGTGTATGAAAAAAAATAACACAAGCATTATGAGTAAATTATGATTTATTTTAATTTACATGAATACAAAATCACATATCTTATACAAATACTAATTTATCATTCAACATTATTATAAGGATGAAAAAATAAACAAAACATATTTATACATATGGAAAAGGGAATATATTTTATTTATTCATGTAAAATAATATATTTATAATTCTGATTCCCAAAATCACAGTAAATATGGTATCTACAGCTCTTAGAACTTCTTTTAGGCAAGATATTGTGGGCTTTTGTTGAGTAAAAATCTTTAAAACATAAATACAGTTTGTAATTAAATCTATAAAAGTATGATCATGTAATAAAATGCTTATTATATTTCGAAATTTCCTTTGAAGCATTTCAAAATCGAATATTAAGAACAACTTATGGAATTCTATAGACTAGAGCTTCAAATATAGACTAGCGAAACATAATTTATGTGTTTAAAATTTCTACAAACCATTATTATAATCTGAGTCCCAATTTAGTGTCATTCTGAGTCATAGGACAACATTAGTTTTCAATCGCACATAACCTTAAAACACAAGTAAGGATTTTATTATCCCTTTGCCAAAATTCTTCTTTATAAATGCAAATTTTATTTTTGAAAAGGAAAAATTTTAGAATATGAAAGAATCAGATGCTTGATCAACATTCCAAGAGATAATCAAACATTGGATGTTGGACTCCTCTTAATAAAAACGCTTTATATTGTAATATGAAGACAATTAAGAGAAATCTGAGTTCGATTTTGTATCATTCCCATATTAGTTGCTGTTTGCCATCCAATGTTATCATTAGATTTAATTATATCTTTACACAGTAAGCCTTTAACGGGTTTTCCTAACTCTCGAGTACTCAATTCTTGAGTCCACAATTCTTCAATTCATTATCACTACACAGTAGTCATTCTTTTAGGGGATTTTGGAATGCCATCTTGAAAAGTCGCCATTTGCATTCTATTTGGAAAGCTGTACTCATCATTGTTGTTTTGGAAAACGTTTTCCGATGAGCTATTAGACTGCTCCTGCATTGTTTCTATATTTTCCTCTGTAAATATGGGTGGGTCTTTATGCAAATGCTTGGCTGCCACCACTTCATTGTGGTGTTTTATGATGACATCTGCGGGGATGGAATTCACACTTAAAGGTCCATTAAGTCTTTTCGTCGATGTATTATTGCTTCTTGCCTCCTCTTGCTCTTTCTTCCTCTTGGGCTTGATAAAAACACAATACACGCACACGTAGATGCATATAACGATAATTATTATCAGAATAACGAGCCCAACAACCAGTCCAATGGTTTCTGGTTTCCAACCACTTTGCTTCTGTGCTGGAGGCTCTGTGGTGATATCATCGATGATTGTAGTTCTGGCTCCCAGTGGTATGACGACAACAACCACATTGGATGCGTCGCTGATTGCGTTGCTTTCACTCGCGGACCTGAGAGCGAAATAGTATGTGGTATTATCGTCGAAGTCATTTAGTTCAATTTTAAGTTCCTCGGTTTCGCCCATCGACTTGGGGGTGAGAGGCACATCGATCTGCTTCCCGATTTCTTTTTCGTCGAATCTGAGGAGGGCATCTTCCCGAGTGGTAAATGATTTTAAAATGTAAGAGTGTGCTGAAAGAGAAAAAGATAGTTATCTGCGGTGGGGCTTGTCAAATAATATTAGACAAGTTAACTTAATCGGTTAAACCTCTTACTTCATGATATGCAATATTTTAAAATAATGGTACTATTTTTTAAAAAATGTTTTCCTGAACGGAAAACCATATTAGACTAAAAGGACTATAGTTTTTGTGAAAGAGAAACTATAAATACCTAAGCCTGATTCAATATTTGTATTCATTTGCTATTATCTCTTGTATTAGTAAAATGTTTTATTTAATGAATGTGTGTGATTTCTTAATAAATCATCCTCGAAATTTATATTTATTTATGATTATTTTAAAAAAAGAACTTAATTTATTTTACAATAAAAATATTTTTCTCATAATACTCAATAATCTTTATACTTTGGAAAGATTTAAATAATCGACCAAGATTTATTAGTGATCATAAACAGTGTTGAAATTACTCTGTTTCAATCTCTTTTTAACCAACGGAAGTATGGCCGAAATCAAGAGGTGTTGGATGTTGTTTGGTTTTCTCGTCCTCCCAATAGCTCTTCTAAAAGAGAATAAAATTTTCTCGTGGAATTCCCTGAAGATTTCTTCTAAACTATTCCTATATAACTGTTTTTAATTTGCAGTGTCATTGGATTTGACAATGTAAATTATTGTTTACTATAAAAATTCATAATAAAATGTCATAATTTTTCTTGTACTCATGCCATCAAACTCAATTGGTTGTTGTTGTAGTTTTCCTATGACATTTGGACAAGCCAAGCTCGTTTTTGCCTTTGGAAGTGCGAATTAAGTCAATAGAGAGCGTCTTTCGTTTGGATCAGATCACAACGAAGATGAAAGTACGACTTTGCTCTTTTTAAGGTGCCTCGTCATTTTGAACCACAGTCAGGTGACGAGGCCACACCTGAGCTGGCATCCTCCTCTCCACATCCACGCCACATCAGCGGAAGGACTTTGGACGTCACAGATTAATGTGGACATGTCCCCAACCACGGAGCTCTATCAACCCATTGAAAGAGAGTACACCGTGGTCACCCTCCCAACCACTGCCCGCGGCAAATAATGCTTCTCTTTGCTGAGCTTACGGGAAGCGGTGTGAAGCTACTGAGCCACTGGAGCTCACTCAATTGGTAGATATATGTATGACATGTTAGATATATTACAAAATTGCATGGATGCATAATATTAGAAAAGTTCTGCAACTCCCTCAGCGAAAGGCGGCTGAAAGTGTAATTACTAAACATGTATCAAATTAAAATCTTCGAACTTCAAGTATACAAATATTAAAATAGGCAAAGAAGAGCATCAATATAGCAAAAAAGAAGTTATAATTTAATAACGATAGCAAAAGGAACATAAAAAGAGAATTAAGTATGTGGTAAGCATCAACAGAGGATGTTAACCACATTAACACAAAAGTACACTTTTTTTGCAATGGTAAACGATGATCGTCAAACTTTCCCACTCCAAAACCATGCAAAACACTAAATACTTGACCTGTGATTTAAAATAGAACATTATCATTTTTGAACTCACAGTACTTTTCCACTGAAATTTTCATGAGCATCAATATAGGGCATACAGGAGTACCAATGGCTCCAAAGTTTCATGCCGCTTCCCGTTAAGATCAACAAAGTGAAGCATCATTTGCCACGTGAAGTTATTGGGAGGGTGACCACATTCTCACTCACTGGATTGCTGGAGCTCCGTGGATTGGAAACGTGTCGACGTTAATCGTGGACGTCCAAAGCCCTTACGCTCGTGTGGCGTGAATGTGGAGAGTAGAGTGCCATCTCAGATGTGACCTCATCATCTAACCCTGGTTTAAAATTACAAGGCCCTTTCTGAAGAACGAGCATTTCAAATTTATTAAACTTAAAGTACAATACAGGGTTCACCTGCACCGTTATGTATGCATGTATCGAGTATACATATTGATACTCTTTGTTGATGCAAATTTCAATAACAACAAGATGTATTTTGATAAGTCATATTGCATTCTCTTAACAAGACTAACTTGTTTGCCAACTAAAATAATATAACCAGCAATTCTGAGCAATTTCTGCCAAAATAATTAAGTAACATTGATTACTGGGGTATGAACTGAAATGTTAAGCACTTTGATTGTAATATATGCCAACCAACAGAATATGGTAGCATCATGATTGTTAAAAGAATTGAGCATAAAACCTTAAGTTCTTATAATATAGTGAGAGAAAAAACTCATAAATTGATATTTTTTTATTATTATTAATAGTGCCGACCGATTGGCTGAGTGGTTAGCGTTCCTAACTCCTAAGCTGTTGGTTCCAGGTTCGAATCCCGGTTCGGGCATGGATGTTTCTTTCCTTCTCTGTGTTTCTCTGTCCTTTCTTCTGTGATGATGTATGAATGTGGCCCACCCTATAAACGGGTTTGTGGTGGTATGGCGCGGGCAACGCTTCTCGCCTCCGTGACTTGGTTCACAGGTGCCCGCTGGGTAACGACAAATGAGTAGTATTCTCTGGCCTTGTTGTGGCACAGGGTTCAACCCTCATGTGCCCGCCATTGAAAAAAATTATTGTTAATAGTTTGATTTATTACTATTATTAATAGTTAGTTATTGGTATTAATAGTTATATTTTTTATTATTATTAGATTTTATTATTATTAAAAATATTTCAAAATGCCTCAGATAAGAAATGAATATTTTTTAGCTATATTTCTATATCGCGTTCTCACCTCATATATGTAATTAGCATTTAGAATAGAATACATATTATTTAGAGCACGTTATAATAGGACTATTTGTTATGCTCTATTCCATGGGAACTAAAATAGTTATCATCACATTTAATGTTACTTGTATTGATTGTGATAATAACGTTAAACTCAATATACACAACATGAGTGTATGACTGTTCAAAGATCTTTGTTCAATGTCCTTATAGCACTTTATAGTAAATGATAAAAGCATAAAATTCGTGCACACACATTATGTCCACCGAATTGGTGAACAGTGTTTTAAAAATAGTTTTATGTATGTCCTAATTTATAAGAAACTTTATATATTTCAATCAACAGCATTCATTTGTTTTATGAGAATAAGAATTTAAATCTGTAAATACCTTTGCCATGATCAGCTTCTCCACCCGGTGCTGTCCATTTCAGTGTGAGGCTGTTGGGCAGATCCAACAAATCAGCGTTCACATCGGCAATTCTGGACGGCTTGTACCCGTTTCCTGGTCTGCCAGATACGGCAATGAAACTTGTTGTAGCAGATAGCTGAAATGGGCCAACGTCAACTGATTCACTCTGCACAATGCTACCACAACATGGCTCTTTTCCTACATATAATAAAAGAATGATAAACAAAATGTATTTCAAGATGAAGTTAGTTTTAAATAGAATGTTGTTACTGAAAATATAACATTTTACAGGGTCTTTCTTGGTTTTATTAGTGATATACAGTCAATGGAATTATTTTCATATGACATGAAAAATCTGCCTTAATAATGAAGTGACAGACATAAAAATTTCATTAAATGTTTATTATTTTTATGTTTGTCAGTAAGATTTGACACCCAAAGTCGTATATTATAACACTCAAGCTTGTTTGCATTATTAGCTTCATTTATCGTTTTATCACATTGTTTTACGTTACGTGTTTTAGTTAATTTTTCTAATTAAATGATTAATCAAAAGGGTAGAAAAGCCAAGAAGTTGCCAAATGACCCATAAGACTAAATACTTTCCACCATGATGTATGGTTGTCAGATATTTTCTAAACGTGTAAATTTGTTTAGTTACACGAAAAATTCAATTTCTCTATAAGTCTTTGAGTACGAAACAAGTTTTTTGCTGCTATTTTTTTATATATAATAAAATGTTCAGATTTTGAGAAATGTCAGTTTTAAATTAATGATGGGTTTTTATAAGTTCACTTTTTATTTTTTAACGAGGTCATATAATTCCCTTTAAATAAATATATACTTTCTCTATAAAATTTATGTATTATCTCAGATATTTTTACTTTCACAGGTGAATTTTGCCGAATTTACTTTTCAAAACAAAAAAATAAATAAAATGAAATAGAAATGCTATGTTTTTCTAGAGCATCCCATCCTCCTTTTTTATTTCAACCGATCTTTGAACATATATCATAATATTAGGATTATGTTCTTAAATATACATTATAATAATTAGAATATATTTAAGAATAAAATAATTTTTATGTTTTTCGCAGTTAAATCAAGTTACCAGGAATAATAGATAAAGTTTAGCAAATAATAAACTACAATTTTTTTTACTTGAAAAAAATGCAATAAATTGCATTTTCAAGTCCAAGCCATAATTCAGATTAAAATGTTAACGCTATTTTATAATGTGGAGTACAAGTTGATTTTAATTATAAATAAGTTCATCAAATAAAATAAAGAACCTTTGCAGAAATATAAAAACATTGCAAGAAAAATCTTTTTGCATGAATAAAACAACCAAATTCGGAAGCCACGTTTATCATTTTTAGCTGTACATAATCAATGCAAATTGCTAAAAACATCAAAATTCTAAAAACAGAATCATTTTTATATTACATTTACAAAAAATGAAACACTGCTATTTAACTTCGCTCTTGATCTAGCAATTTTAATCGGCAGTAAATACGATGAAGATACAGGGTGCAGCAAGATAACTTCCTTATTTCCTATTGCAAAAACACAAAAAAAAATAATAACTCAAAAAATATTTTTTATATTTGCATATAAAAATTACATATTTGAAATTTTAGTTTACATAGTTTTAAGCATCGTATTGAACAAGTGACGACCATTATTGGCGATACACTTTCCAATGGTTTTGGCGATACACTATGTTGAACCAAATTCTGTTGTTCTCACCAATCTCTCTAACACATTGGCAGGTATGTTCGCCATTTATCTTTGTATGCTTCTTTTCAGATCTTCCAAAGTTTTTAGGCGGTCAATTTAGGCATGTAACTTTAAATACTCCCACGAAAAGCATCGTATTGAACAAGTGACGACCACCATGGACGATACACTGGATGAACCAAATTCTGTTGTTCTCACCAATCTCTCTAACACATTGGCAGGTATGTTCGCCATTTATCTTTGTATGCTTCTTTTCAGATCTTCCAAAGTTTTTAGGCGGTCAATTTAGGCATGTGACGTTAAATACTCCCACGAAAAGCATCGTATTGAACAAGTGACGACCACCATGGACGATACACTGGATGAACCAAATTCTGTTGTTCTCACCAATCTCTCTAACACATTGGCAGGTATGTTCGCCATTTATCTTTGTATGCTTCTTTTCAGATCTTCCAAAGTTTTTAGGCGGTCAATTTAGGCATGTGACGTTAAATACTCCCACGAAAAGCATCGTATTGAACAAGTGACGACCACCATGGACGATACACTGGATGAACCAAATTCTGTTGTTCTCACCAATCTCTCTAACACATTGGCAGGTATGTTCGCCATTTATCTTTGTATGCTTCTTTTCAGATCTTCCAAAGTTTTTAGGCGGTCAATTTAGGCATGTGACGTTAAATACTCCCACGAAAAGCATCGTATTGAACAAGTGACGACCACCATGGACGATACACTGGATGAACCAAATTCTGTTGTTCTCACCAATCTCTCTAACACATTGGCAGGTATGTTCGCCATTTATCTTTGTATGCTTCTTTTCAGATCTTCCAAAGTTTTTAGGCGGTCAATTTAGGCATGTGACGTTAAATACTCCCACGAAAAGCATCGTATTGAACAAGTGACGACCACCATGGACGATACACTGGATGAACCAAATTCTGTTGTTCTCACCAATCTCTCTAACACATTGGCAGGTATGTTCGCCATTTATCTTTGTATGCTTCTTTTCAGATCTTCCAAAGTTTTTAGGCGGTCAATTTAGGCATGTGACGTTAAATACTCCCACGAAAAGCATCGTATTGAACAAGTGACGACCACCATGGACGATACACTGGATGAACCAAATTCTGTTGTTCTCACCAATCTCTCTAACTCATTGGCAGGTATGTTCGCCATTTATCTTTGTATGCTTCTTTTCAGATCTTCCAAAGTTTTTAGGCGGTCAATTTAGGCATGTGACGTTAAATACTCCCACGCTCCCACGAAAAGCATCGTATTGAACAAGTGACGACCACCATGGACGATACACTGGATGAACCAAATTCTGCTGTTCTCACCAATCTCTCTAACACATTGGCAGGTATGTTCGCCATTTATCTTTGTATGCTTCTTTTCAGATCTTCCAAAGTTTTTAGGCGGTCAATTTAGGCATGTGACTTTAAATACTCCCACGAAAAGCATCGTATTGAACAAGTGACGACCACCATTGGCGATACACTGGTTGAACCAAATTCTGTTGTTCTCACCAATCTCTCTAACACATTGGCAGGTATGTTCACCATTTCTCTTTGTATGCTTCTTTTCAGATCTTCCAAAGTTTTTAGGCGGTCAATATAGGCACGTGACTTTAAATACTCCCACGAAAGGAAATTGCAGAGGACCAAATCAAGAAAACGTGCTGGCCATTTTCTCATTGAAATGAGGGACCCGGAGAAATAGGCCTCTAAGACAAATGCACGCTGTTCATGACTTCAACGCATGATGGCGACTGAACCACAATGTCACCACAATTTTATGATCTCCTCTCTGAAGCAAAACCCCGCGCGCCAACCTCATTAGCTTTAATATTTTTGTGGTACTGCAATTCAAAATAATGAATTATCTCATCGTACCCTGTATTTGTATTTAAAAACGAGTAGTAACAGATGAAGTTCGTACCGTTTCTACCATATCTAGCATTTTTGCCATTGTCATTTGCAGTTATTTCAACCGTATAATCACCCACAGATGTGAATTGAATGAAATACCGACTATATATACCATCATGCAGCGTAATGTCAGGATCTGAAAAAAGAAAAAAATCTATTCAAATATAAAGTGAATGACTTAAATATTTTTAACAATAGAATAAAATTTCTAGAAATGAATAATTACTATACTATGTTTTTAATGATGCTAAAATGAATTGGATTCAAACAGTATTACATACTTCGCATTTATTTATTTAAAATATTATCTTCTTTGAAAGAAACAAATAAAAAATTACCTTTTCAATTAATCTCGTATAAATCCAATTAAATACCGAAATGAACTAACTAAAAAATTTATGCAATGAAAGCACACAAATATCGAAATTCATATTAGTAAATAAAGAATATTTTTTCAATAAGTCATGCTTATATGCGTTATGTAAGGCTTGATAAAGATTCGTAATCTCTGTCTAAAAGTGATTCTTTACTACATTTTTCCATTTTTATTCCAGATTTTAATTATTTCAGAGACCTGAAATTTTATGCCAATTATTTCCCAAATAAATTTCCTTAAAAAAAACTATCAAATAATCTTGAAAGGGATAAAGGGACATAAAATACTATAGACATAAGATAAGTCAAAAGCTTAGCATATCATGTTGACGCTTAATTTAAATATAAATTATCATAAAAAATACTAATTGGTACAGAAAACTCAATATCACCAAATCATATATCAACGCTTCTTAGTGACACGTGAATATGGTCCACAACGTAAGAAAAGTCCTCTAGGAAACCATTTTAATATATATATATATATATATATATATATATATATATATATATATATATATATATATATATATATATATATATATATATATATATATATATATATATATATATATATATATATATATATATATATATATATATATATATATATATATATAACTACCACGCACACTGTAATCTAGCATTATGAAAAGAGGCACAGAAGTACCTTTATTATACAATGGAAACTTTGCATTGGTTCTGAATCAGTCCAAAATATTTAAAAAAAATTATTTGTGTCATTAACTGTTGATTCGTAACAGTATCAGTGCTACCAGTAATAGTTTCAAGCCATCAAAAACAGAATCAGATGTATGATAATTGTACGCATTTATTATGAAGAGACATATCTCTAACTTAAAGATTTCATTCTCAAATGCAGTGTATAAGCTCATTTATTAAATATAAATCATGAGCACATTGGGTAATGCAACGTAATAAAAATATGTAAATATTAATACTGCTCATGGTAGAAAAATGCTAACTTATACTAAAAATGTATCTTCCAAACTTCTTACAACGTTTGCTCGAAATTAAGCTTGGAATTTCAAAAGGTTTAGATATAACGTTTCAATATTTTCTTCGTTTCAATAAGAAATATAGGTTTTAAATTTTACTGATTATAAATACAATATATTTACAAAAAAAGAAATTAAATATTATTTAACTTATTATTTAAAGTAACATATTTTGTATAGTATAAAAGTCATTAATTATTTGATTGATTAATTTGTTTATTTTTAAACTTTCACATATTTCCAAAAGGGTTTAAGTATTTATTGATTTATGTACTTTTGAAGCAATCCTTTTTTTAATTGAACCTCCAATAGTAATGTAATAGAAATGTGATTTAATTACCCTCAATTAAAAATACAAGACTTTAAATATTTTTCTGTTTTATTATTTAGTCTCTAAAAAACTCAGTATTTTCCTCTGTAAACAAAGGAAATTGGTACAATGTTCTAATCTACCAATTGAAACCAACCAAGTGAAATTATTGATCACAAATTGTGAAAGAAAATTACTTTAGGAAGATTTTTTAAACACACCTCCTTTGCCATCATCAAATAAAGGAATAATCTGCTCTTGACCATTAGGATCTTTGACCACCGCTTTTACTTCAGCGCCTTGAATGGGATGCTGGCCATAATTCATTCTGGCATAGATAATAACTGGCATCTACAACAAAAATAAGAAAAATATTTAAGTTTTTAAATGTGCAATTTAGCAACATTATGTTTTATGTCCTCACTCAATAAGTTAATTTAATTATGATTTTTTATGAGACATCTTAAGTAAATATTTTCAAATGCATCGTCAATCATGCTAATTTTGTAATTCATTCCAGCAAATTGCTAAAACATCAGAAGTTGCTCCTTCTTAATGCTAATTGTGTAATTCGTTCCAGTGAACTGATGAAACATCAGAAGTTGCTCATTTTAATTCTAATTTTGTAATTCGTTCCAACTAATTGATAATACATCAAAAGTTGACCTTTTAAAATGATAATTTCGTAATTCATTCCAGCTAACTGATAAAAACATCAGAAGTTGCTCATTTTTAATGCTAATTTTGTAATTCGTTCCAACGAACTGATAAAATGTCAGAAGTTGATCATTTTTAATGTTAATTTTGTAATTCGTTCTAGCTAATTGATAAAACACCAGAAGTTGCTCCTTCTTAATGCTAATTGTGTAATTCGTTCCAGTGAACTGATAAAACATCAAAAGTTGCTCATGTTCAATGCTAATTTTGTAATTCGTTCCAGCTAATGGATAAAAACATCAGAAGTTGCTCATTTTTAATGCTAATTTTGTAATTCGTTCCAACGAACTGATAAAACGTCAGAAGTTGATCATTTTTAATGTTAGTTTTGTAATTCGTTCCAGCTAATTGATAAAACACCAGAAGTTGACCTTTAAAAATGATAATTTTGTAATTCATTCCAGCTAATTGATAAAACATCAGAAGTTGCTCATTTTTAATGCTAATTATGTAATTCATTCCAGCAAATTGATAAAACATCAAAGAATAACAATAGTGATAATTTATGTTCAAATCATATTGTGCGAAATAAAACTAATGTTCTAATTATTTCTTATTGTTAGAATATGAATTCGAACAATAAGAAATTTTCTATAATATAATTTCTTATTCATGATACAAAAATTCTAATTAGAAAATTCTGTGATAAACTGTAAATTTACCGATGAGTTTAGTATTTCGTAATTCTTAGAAACTTGTAAATACTTCGATTGCTATAGTTAAAATCAGTTGCGAATTGGTTAAATTGAAAAACAGAGACATTTTATTTATGGAATACTAAAATGTATTCATAAATATAAATTCTTATTACGAAACAATTTTTAACGACTTAAGAAAATGTTGTGTTTAATGTGATACGGTCTAAAAAGAATCCCAATTTTTACGAATCTATTTTTAAACACCTATTTTATTACTAAAACCATTACCTGTGTAAAATCAAATCGATCTAAGAAATAAATGGTGCCAAAAAACACGATATTTCACCAACAATAAAAAAAACATGCCAAATACATATGATTGATATTACATGTCTTTAAAGAATTCATTTCAAATAAATATTTCTTTAATTCAATAAATATTTTCTTTATTCAAATAAATATTTTCTGTATATAATTTCTGTAATAAATATTACAATGCAAAATTTTTCGGACCTACCTTTTTTAGAATAGAATGATATTGATATCAACACCAACACAATGTTGCTAATTTGACAGAATTAGCGCCAACTTTCTTGATCGGCGTAATTTTTTCATACAAGTATGATAAAATTAATTCTCTTTTAATTATGAATAAAGTGTTCCTTAAAATAATTTTAAAAGAAAAATATTTTGGGAATATATATATATATATATATATATCTTTGTTGTATCGACGTAGTTCCAGCTTTCGTTAATGAATTTACACTATAGATTATTTTCCTTGTATATTAAATACAAAAACGCATAAATATTGACAAACAAACGCGAATATTTTTTTAAAATTTAAGAAACTGCAGTGTAAATTAAATACAGTGTAAAATAATATATAGATGTTCAAAACTATTTATTTATTAAAAACATTTATCATAATTATAGGAGGAAAGAGATTTAAATATTGGACCAAAATACGCTTTGGCAAAATTTATTCAAGAACTAAATAATTAGTAAATTTTATAAACACACTAACTTTAAATAATTTCTTTCTGGAAAAATAAATATATTGAAGTATTCTAATTCCTACAATAGTCATATTATCGAAATGGATTAACTGAACAATTTTGTGTACCAAATATATTTGATCTCGATGTAAATATGCCACCAAAAATCTCACATTTAAGTATTTAGAATCGCATTCGTTCAATGTGGTCAGCATAGATATTCAGATTTTTTCCGATGACTCGCGTGAAGTTACGAATTAATTTTATAAGATAAAAGGCAAATTCTTCTTCTTTCAGAGTTAGGAATGAAAATTTCTCCATATATTTAATGACGTATCAGTTTTTTCAGAACGCTTTCCTGTATAATTACTTAAGTTTTCCAATTGTGATTTGTTTATGCTATTTCATCCCCCCGCATATAAAGCCTTTTCTGTAATATATTGTAAAAATTAACCATTATAAATATTTATTAAAAAAATTTCGAAATATTTTTAAGCAATTTTTATGGGGTCCCTATTTATCTCTCAATAACAAGTTTGGCTGTATATTTGATTAATAAAAAATATTCTAAAATATGGCCAAGGCTTTTATTTCCGAAACGCTTTTATAAAAAAGTTCGCATACAAGATTGCATATTGTATATAAATAATTTTTATGTAGCTGGAAAAATGTTAGGCTTACTACCAACTAAAAATTTAAGAACACATTGAAACCGGTATATTACTAAACATTCGGAAGAAAACTCCCAATTCAATAATAACTTGCTAAGGAATTCTGCTTGGAGGGGGGCAAATGTTTCAAAATGTACATGAGGAGGCTTTTATTTTAGCCGTAAATGCGAATTTCAAAACGAATACAAATAGTGACTCAATAAACTGTTAGTATATTGTAAACTGTAAGTTTACAATATACTTACAGTTTTCTATTAACTATTAAGAACCTCAATTTCAATGAGAGGAATCTTCTCTTACCTGTTCCTTTGAATCTTCAGGTGTTGTGTTGTGTGTCCATGCGTCCAGCTGAAAGTAGGCGCCCTTCTGTGTGGTCATCCGCACCTGAGTCAGGGCTCTCGGACAGCCTGAGTACTTGCAGCTGCATTTCACATCTTTCTACAAGAAATGGACAGTTGTTTCCGGTCAAAACTTTTCATAATTTAAAGCAATGAATTCTTTAATCATCCACAGCGTTTCAAAAAATATAATTTATTAATAAACTTATTGAATCGACAATGTGAAATGCAAAATTTGTTGGTTCTATTTTAAATGCATAGCTTCATTTAAAATTTACAAAAAAAATGAGTGTGTAAAGGAGACACTTTGATAAGAATTTTTAAATTTTTAGAATTAAATCATTCTTCTTGGATGAAACATAATACTTTGCTTGAAATAGAAGATAATATCTTGATGATCTAATCATGTATGATGATGATGTTGTTGTTGTTGCGACAGCATGATTTCCTTTACCTAGCCGTAAATTGGGCTCTACCTGTTACATAGAAGCAGCCGGGTGGAGTCTTCGTGATTTTGAAGCAGTGATCGAGCCTAAGACCTCCAATATTTGTCCTGCCACCCTCAGAGGTATCATTTCACTTGGAGGACATTGCGACCACGCTCAGTTTTAACGTGCCCCAGCCGCCATGAGCGAACACAACGGATCTTCGGTCGGCCGGGATTCAAACTTCCGATAATGAGAACGATGCTCTAACCAAGCAGGTTGATGTATCAAAGCAGAGAATTCACCTCCATTGTTATAACCAACTCATTTGTCAAAAGTTCTCTCTATCATCAGAGTCGGACTAAAGCAGGGGCATCCGGGGCAGGGCCTCCCAAATCGAATCGAAAGTTTATTTTTCGTTGTTAATTGAACAGAATCATTTGATAAATCAAATTAAAAGTTTGTTGTTGTGGAGCAGAGGGGCCCTTACACAAATTTTAGCCCCGGACCACAATTAGGCTAATTCAGGCCCTGTATACCATATGAAACAATCCTAACTGGTATAGTAAATAATGGATTATCTCATTCCTTTCGGTTCAAGTCATTAACTTTGCAGAAAATAAAAATATTTTCCACTCTCACAGTAAAAAAAACTGACAAAATAAACACTAATCAATTTATGGTTTTGTACTCTTTTATTCTCTATGATTCATTTTCAGCTCATTCGAAGAGCTATAGGAGAAATTGAAAAACAATTTTCTCATTAATTAATAGGTTTTATTAATCAGTAAAATTATTTCTGCAATAGCTTAAAAATATAATGAGCTCAAATATAATATTTTATTAGTAATATCTCCCTATGCAAGATAAATTTTTGTAGTTTAATATTTAATTTTCAGCAAGGAAAGAGTTTCGGAGAAGAGAATTAAAATTCAAACATTAATATCAAAATTTACGACATTTTAAATACTATGGTATTTCTTGCAACAAACCTTAAATTATTTGATAGATTATCACTAACATTTTGTGTAAGAAAACTATGCAAAAGAAATGACAATAGTAAAAAATAAGCATACTTATATTAGTTCCAAATAATGAAATGACTTACTGTTCTAACAAAAATCTTCAGCAATTACTTTGATTTTTATTATTAAGTTTTGTGATACACACAGTTATCTATGCATTTTATCTAGTAAATGTTTTTAAAACATTTATTGAAAAACGATTTCATAGTTTCTTAAAAAATATTTTGATGAAATATGATAAAATTTTTTAAACTATTTGATAACATAATTTTGATAACTGTTTAAAAAATTAACCAATTAATAAACATTTTCTTTGGATAATAAATTTTTTTAAAAAATATTATTTCATTCCAGAAATGTATTATAAAAATTCAAAATTCCTTAAGAGTATAAAAATTTATAATCTTAATGAAATTATGAATTTCTAATTAGAACTTATTTACCAGTAATTAATGTAATCTATAACATTAATTCATGTTTGTGAGCTACGTATGCAGGATAATCGTTTTTATTTAATTTTTGAAATCAAAAAGTTTGAAAATAAATGCTATACACTTTTTTTGTTAAAACTGTTTTTTCATGATTAAGTCTTAGACATATATCAGAAGAAATTTAGTGAGCAATAATTGCTAAATACATTTTTGCCTTCAAATGTTCATTATTGTAAATTAGAGGAAACAAAGAGAAAGCCAAATATATATATTCCCTAAATTATAATTCTATCATCATGTGACTGAAAAATCATTGTGATGCAGTGAAAATATGCATTTTCATACTTTTTTTCATTTTTTGCCTAATGGATATAATTAGAAGTGAAATTCTTCAGATAGCATAACCTGATTATTTGTGCGTGAATCTGATTATTGGCAAATTGTAAGATGTCTCTTTTTATGCGCTAGAAATTACATTCACTTAAAACAAAATGGTTTCTCCCATTGAATGAAACGCATGATAAAATCAAAAGACATGATGAATCGTTTATGAAGATCTCAGACTTATAAATGCGATAATTTGCTCGAAACTTTTATTTCTTCTCTAGCATTAATTAGTTGGTTATGATATACAGAGCACTTTATAACTTATTTTTTTACGGACAATTTAATCTGTAATCTAAATTAGACAGTTAATTTAGAATATTTCATAAGACTTGTTTGAGTGTTTACAAATACAAACTCTAAAATGGACTTTTTTTCCCAGAAGTATATGAAAAAATGTCTTCGATTATTTCTTTAAATATGGACTTCTACTTTTTCCTATTTGTCCTGTTAATGAAGTAAAAACGTATTGCTAGAGTTTTTTTTTTTTTTTTTTGTCAACAAACTTAATTAGATGTTTTTCAATCTATGTTTGGCAATGTTTTGAGCATATTTCAATATCAATTCTGTTCGAATTTTATAACAAAAACAATAAAAAACGAGAAGTAATAAACAAATACTAGATAAACCCATGAAATTATTTTGATAAACGAAATATAAAAAAATTGTATAAAAAACACATGAATTACTTTGATTTGTAAGTACTTAACAAAATATTGAAGCATGATTATTAAATGTTTCGAAAGTGTATGGAGTTTTATATATGCCTTTCACCACAAAAAGGAAAAGTACGTAAAATTTCGTTTCTAAAATATCTGAAATAAATTTGCTATCAGTAAGATATTAGACATTATGACTTTTAATCAAATTGTAATTACAATCCATTAACTATAATTACAGTCATATTTAATTCCATTTTAATCATATTTCAATTCCGAAACCATAGTTAAGTCAAAATTAACATTTAATTACTAATAAAACAAACGAAATATAAAAATAAAAGAACTAGGGTTGAAAAAAAAAAAGAAATGAAATTATTGTATGGTATTTCCCTTTTTTATATATGAGTTTGATTCTTTTTGATGAAAACTAGTAACTTTTTATACAAATCATTTTACTCACTAAACATAGTATCAAATGAAAGTTATATTTCATACTCTATTAGATATTTATTTTGTTAAATTGCCTATCCACATTCATTAATGTCTCAAAATAATTGGAAGGCAAACAAAATTCTGATATGAAAAATATCATGTAAAATGCAATATGAAGAATTACTGTCAAATTACAATGGACTCCAAAAGTTAAGGAACAACCGATTTTTGTGCCTAATTTGCAAATAAATGAATGTAGGAAAAACCAAATTTGTATGACATCTGTACAAAACATGTATCTATTGATTACAACAAAAGTTTACACAAGAAAAACGCATAAAGAATTTGCAACAAAAAAGCAATATTGCTGGAAAAATTCATCCTTGGAAAAAAGAATAATCACAGTTTTATGTGGTAAAATGAAATAGAAATGTAACAAAATGGAGTTTTAATAAGGAATATGCCCATCCCAGGCTTGGCACACTGACTTGACACAGAGCACTGGCCACACCGATTTCTCATGTTGTCTATTAAGTTGTCAGTTACCGAAATGGAAAATGAAGACTAGACACGTTATAAGCTGTTTACCAGATCTCTTACGGACTTTAGAGGGAGACTTAAAGCATCAACCTGTCTACCAAGACAGTCCCACAAATGTTTTATGGGATTCAGGTCCATAGATCGGGTTGGCCATTCCTTTCTCTCCAAACTAAGACCTTCATGATACACATTAACAACTAAAACTCGATGAGGTCGTGCTTTATCATCTATCAGATTGTAAACATTGCCAACTGCTTATTAATATGGGAAAACACGTGGATCAAGGATCTCCTCCCAATATTTCACACCAGTCACAGTTCCTTCTGGAACACATGCTGATAAGAGTGGTCACCGAATGAGATCCCTGCGCAAGCCATTATACTACCACCATTATCGTTATTCTACAATTTATGACAGTGTTGGATTTGGGGTATATGGTGCCTCTAGATCAGCAGACATCCTAAATCTCTTCTGTGTAAATCTGTATTTAGCTGTAAGGAGAACATACATACATAGCAGTGCAGGCTAGCTCCGAACTGTAGCTTATGGTTAACGGGCTTGGAATACTCCCTCATCACCAAGTGCCTCGTAATTTTAAACCCCAATCAGGTGACAAGGTCATACCTGATATAGCCTCCTTCTCTGTGTATCCACACCATACCAGCGGAAGTCCAGTTACTTGTAAACATGGACACATTCCCAACCCACGAAAGCACCAGCAAACCAGTGAGGGAGGGAATGTGGTCATCCTCCCAACCGCTGTCCGCGACAAATGATGTTTCTCTTTGATCTTAACGAGAAACGATGTGAAGCTACAGAGCCACTGGAGCTCAGTAAAGAGTACAGAAATCCAATCGCCCCAGAAAACTTATTCTCTAGCCCATGATAAGCGAGTTTTTCTCTGTCGTCCGGTGTGTGGGACACACATAACTGGTTGTCATGCATAGAGACCAGCGTTGTGAATACGCCTTCGCACTATACCATCGGATATTCTTCTTCCTAATGCTAAAGAGTGGTCTGTAACAAGATGCAGCTCAGAAATGTTTCTTCTCCGTCGGATTGAAAGAGCTATAAAACGGTGTTCTGCAGATCTTGCAGCTTTTGGTCAGCCTGGAATATGTCTTCTGGACGCAGAAGCTTCAGTTTGATATTGAGTCCAGACTGTACTGCGAGGCACATTAAGGCAATCTAGCAACATCAGCCTTTTACATTTCAATCCATCCGACCGCCACATTAAATAATCGGACAACGGTTTATCTCAGGTACGCGCGATCCCATTGACTATTGCCAACGAATCTGCTAATAAAAGTTGAAAATTAACAAACGCGTAATTACAAAAGTCTGATGTTTGCATATTTTTCTCTTATTCATACATACCAGCGCTTTTTCTTAAAAAAAAGTAGTAGCTAACGTTTTTTTTCAAAAATTTACGAAAGTTTGTTCTTATCATTTACATAAACTATAAGTTTTATTGTTAGTGTCACCTTTTTTATGGTGAAAAAAAATGTTGCTCCTTTACTTTTAGAGAACAAAATGTATGTAGTAAGGAACACAATAAAAATGAATTATTATATATAACCGGCTTATCCATTTCAAATGCAATATTTACATAATCTAGGTTAAGACACTTTATTACTAAAATTAATCTTTTTTTTTGTAATTTTAAAATGAAATTCCACTTATGATATCAATTACTTTTTATGCATAAAATTTGCTAACTATTAACATACTTAAAAACTTACATTCAACGACTTGAAAGAATATGCTGATAATAGCTCTGAAGAAGACATGACAGTATCCAACTGAATTTCTTCGTTTCCAACTGTGCATTCAATGCTGTGCGCTTCTAAGTCAGCAAAAATCCATAGCGTGAAAGAATATGCCGCGGGGTTTGCTGGGATCGAGATTGTAGAATCACTACCCAGCCAACCGGTGGTAACCTGCAAAAGAAGACAAAATTTTTGCATTTGGACAAAGTATTTACATTTATGATGACAGGGAGGAAATGCTTTTGAATAAATTTGTTCAAAACTATTTAAACTCAACTTATATATATGAAGCCTGTTTATTTCAGAAATCTTACAAGATAATTGAAGGAAAATGAGAAAATGAGATAAAAATAGAAATAAAATTTCAGACTTAAAAAATAAAACAAACACACGTACATGGACAAATATGATTTCAATTAAAATTGAAAATAAAATACAATTATTAAATATTAATTGGAATCAAAAAAAGAAAATTCATTATTAAATTTTATGTTCCTCTTTATTTCTTTCTAATTTTTTTTCATAATATCATTTATTTGCAGGAAATAAATATTCTGCCTCCTATTTTTAAAAATAAAGAAGTCTGTAACCATTTGTGATGATGAAACGGCCAAGCATATCATTTACGAATGCGAGGCCCTTGCCCTCCCTAGATTAACTTCTTTAGGCATCATCCATACTAGAGAGTTACACCTAGACTCCATTAAAGGGTTATCGGACTTTATTAATAAAGTAGGTGACCAGAGCAACTGGAACTAGGAAACATTGGGTTTGGAGTTAATAGTACAAAATGCTGATAAAAGCAGAGGTGCCCAATGACATACAAACCCAACTCTAAGAAGAAGATTTGTGATGATTTCTTTTCACAAAATATGTTAATCAATTTATTAATGTAAAAATTTAAATTCTATAAAGTACAAAGCAATAAACAGATACACATAAACAATACTGATTACAAAATACGAGCAACAGTCTCAAAGGGAAATTTCATAACCTACATATGATATTCAACAGTCGATACATGAAGTAAATTTTTATTTTGTTCTAAATGTTACGAAAGATTTCTAATTTAATTTAACAGTCCTTCAATTTCACTCATCATCAAAGTTATGAAATTGAGTGAAATAATAATAACATTGTTTGCAAGCAGATTTTCACTCACAATAAATTGAAAAGTTACAGGAAAAGAGAGAGAGAGAGAGAAATTAAGTTAAAAAACATTTTAAAATAAAAGAAAATTAAAATTTTTCAAAGTATGCAACATTTTATAAACTATAACTAATATAATTAATTTTAAAAGGATTAAAAATTGTAAAAGATTTTTGTTCTTCGATTTCTGTGCAGTTAAAGAATTGATAATTCCTGTATTTTAAACAGCTGGAATTTTTTTAAAAAAATGTTTTATTCTAAATTAGAATTTTTTAATTTTTTCCACTCAATTTATTATTATATGGTATTTTTTATAATTCTGTTCAACTTTACATTAGTAAATATAATCTGTTTCTCTGTTTGCTACACTGTTAGACATTGAAAGTATAACATAGAAAAAGATAAGAAGCATTAAAGTCAAATTTACATTAGATATTAATTACAATTATTATTAGATATTAATTACAATTAGATATTAATTACAATTAGATATAAATTACATTGATATTAATTACATTGAATATAAAGTAAGTAATATCTGAAACAAGTTATGTGAATTGAGAAAATAAAATGAGCAATGAATATCACTTCTACGGTTGAAAATAAACATCCTTACTTGCTACGATATTAAATAAAATAATTTTAGAATAAATTGTAAAGAGAATGTTATTATACATGGTGTCTCTTATACGGAAAAAGTTAATCTCATTATTAAAGAGGATTGTATATCGGATTAATCGTTTTCTATCCTTAAACCAGACAAGTTCAATAGATGATAAATCAGAAGAACTAAAATCTCATATGGAACCAATACAGTTTAGTAGATCAAGAAAAAACATTGCATATTCTTGCATTTGTAGATGAGTATTATCCTACTGGAAATTGGTAGCAGGCAGATCTGAAGTTAAAGTAAAAACACTTTGAAACATCTTACACCCATAGTGCAGGCTAGTCAATGCGTATTGTAGTGTGGTGAAGGAATAACTTTCAAAACCACTTTATGTCACGTGTAGAATGTGTATAAAGTTGCATAAAGCAACACTTTAGCAATCTTCTTTGAAGTTGTGTCTTCAAACTCTAATTAAACCATGCTAGTGCTGCAGGCAGAGTAAACCAAAATCACAATTTGAAATTCTTCAAATGTTTATTTTTACTGATCATTGTGTCATTGAAATGTAAATTGCTTAAAACTGAAGATAGTTGCAGAAATGGTTCCTTTACAAGGATTTCACTGCGTTACAATTAACCCCAAGGAGATAATATGAGCACCCAATTGTTCCATTATAGATTGTGATTATTGTGATATGGTTCTGGATATGGCAGAAAGCTTTCATCAATTCCACATTAGTGATGACTGATGACTTTCTAAGAAAATACGTAATTTCTGAGGGTAACAATTCTTCTATTGCCAAGTTCAAAAAACGTGGGCGACAATAATATATTGGAAATTAATATGTTGTATTTCAACTACTGTAAATTAATCAAATTACAGAAAAATTAGATCAATAAACTATTTATTATCCTAATCTTTATATAAACTTACTTTTTGAAAAAATTAATTTAGAATTGGAGAGTTTCTTGGAGAATAGTATTTGAACACCATACTGTATCTTATTTAAGAGGGAACGTTCTTCTTCTTCTTAGAGCTGAGTTTGTATGTCATTGGGCACCTCTGCTTTTATCAGCATTTTGTACTATTAACTCCAAACCAAATGTTTCCTAGTTCCAGTTGCTCGGGTCACCAACCTTATTAATAAAGTCCGATAACCCTTTAATGGAGTCTAGGTGTAACTCTCTAGTATGGATGATGTCGAAAGAAGTTAATCTAGTGAAGGCAAGGGCCTCGCATTCACAAATGACATGCTTGGCCGTTTCCTCTTGCGTATGACATTTCCAGCAGATAGGGTCCTGCTGAAACAGTCTCATTTTATGGAGGTGTTTTCTAAAATAGTAGTGCCCAGTTATGAAGCCTACGATTAAACGTATCTTCTGCCAAGATATCTTAGAATTTCAGAGACAATCCTTGCTGATGATCCACAGATCGTACTTTTAGCGTGGGTTTGACCAGGAGTATTAAGCCAAGCTTCATACATCTTCCGTTTTTCCCATCTAAGAACATTGGTTTTTGCAGTCTTCAAATTGATCCCACAACAAGGTTCTGCACCGATGGGAACAAAAGATGATCCTTGTTCAGCAAGTTCATCAGCCCTTTCATTACCTTCGATACCTTTGTGCCCTGGCACCCATACAAGGATCACCTTGTTTCTAGTTGCCAGTTCTTTAAGAAGGTTTCTGCATTCCAAAATTATTTTAGATTTGATTTTGAAAGAATTAAGCGCTTTTAAAGCGGCTTGACTGTCACTAAAAATGAGAATCCGCTTATCGTGGTAGCCCTTCCTCATATTTAGTCGCAGACAGTGAATAATGGCCAAAACTTTTGCCTGGAAGACCATAGCGTATCGCCCAAGGCTTAAAGAGGGTACGTTACTCGTGTAAGTAGCATTCCTTAAGCAACACCTGCTCTCTGAGTGTGCAAAATGAGTAACAACTTGCCAACCGAGAAAAGTATAGAGCTGTTTTACAATGTATGCCATCACACTGCTGTGTACCTGGTAATGGAAAATCGGATGAGCTGACCAAAAAAAGTTGTTTTATCAAATAGGTTCCATGTAATCTAGTTAACAACAAAACCACCTCTTCAATGATCAAATCAAGTACTTAAGACCAAGCATATGTCGTTACTAAAAGACCGTACCAAAGAAAAACCGTGGAAAAATTCCATTCTTAATATCCCCGATTGTTCTAGAAGCAATGATGTAGCTGCCTTTCATATCGTGACCCAGCATAACTGTTTACATGTTCATTCTAGAAAAGTCGGATAGTAAAGAGCCCTTCTTGTCCTTTCTGTGCAGCACAATGAATGCTGATAATCTTCCTGTATGTTCTTCCCTTACAAAGAACTGCATCTATTCCCGATGCTGCGCAGTCAGAGATGTTTGAAAATATTTAATTTAGCAAATTTATGTATTTTTTATGCTTTGATTCTTACTTATTTCCTGAGTTTGCTGTATATTTTGTATACATATTTTGTATCTTAAATAAAGCTGTTTCTTTACTATTTTTATCGCTGTACGGCGTAAGGATAATGTCTGTAAATAGCCTTCTACATTGGAAATAAAAAATGAGACTATATTTTATATGTTTATAAAAAAATTTTTGATTTTTAAATGTATAATTTTACAATTTTATTTTTATAAAAAAAGAGTTTACGTACTGTTGATGTTCTGGTATCATCCAAAGTTATCGGCAGGATGGTTTCGATAGTTTCGTATAAACTTTGAAACACCGTAATTTCGTCATCAGAATTCGAGATTTCCCGAATAAAGTTGCATTGTGATGCCTCCACGAGTTTATTCCAGCCGTCTGTCGTAGCTCCCGGTAAAGCAGCGACAACAAGGCATAGATTAGAAGATTTCAGTTTATTGACTAAATCAAGATTTTCTTCGGGATTGGAAGCAGCAAACATAAAGATAATTCCTTTTTGGTTTCCATCATCATTTATTAATAACTGTTAAATAAATAAAAGAAACAAAAGATAAGGTTTCTTAACATATGTTTTTGATTTAAAAATAAATCTAAACAAACTGAATGAGTAATGTGTAAACAAAAATTAGTTATTGGAAATGAGGTACATAATGGAAAATGTAACGATGGTAAAGTATGTTGAATGTATATCTTTTTAAATAACATCTTTATTCTGTTGTCCACAGAATTTTCGGCCGGGATTGAAATGTAAACGGCAGCACATAATAGAATGAAACTTAAATCAGGATGATGGTCTCTCTGGTGAATGTAAAGATAAAAGTTGTTTTTATTTCGAAATTTTAATTATAATGTCTGAAAATACTTCAAACATAATTGCAGTTAGTTAGAAATTTCTGTAAAGTTAGTTCTGTAAAGCTGCGAGATGTAAATTATTTTAACAGAGAAAATAATTTAAACGATGTGCGTGCTCTTCAAAAATCTCATTTCAAGAATGAAGTCTGTAAGTCTTATTAGACTTACGTATAATCAAGGCATCATTTTCAATAAAAAAATACTATGCCAAACGTTACGCCAAAGACATTTTACTTGTTTTATGTAACCATGATTAAAACTGGGTAGCAAGTCTCAAATTTCATTTCATTTTTTTACGATATGACAGAAAAAGAAACAGTTTACTAAAAAATCTTTAATGAAAAAAATATATAAGAAATTTAATTTCAAATTATATTCAAAACTTTTAAAACAAGAAATTACCGAAAACACATAAATTTAAAAAAGTCTTTTCTCTTAAAGTCATGAAAGGGAACTGAATCAATTAGAGTTCTATATTGTGGCAGTTAATATAAAAGTATGTAATTAATTTAAAATATCATTCAAGTTTCATATGGTCTTCATAAATAGATAAAAAGATTCAAAATTCTGAAATCCCATAGAACGTTATTGATGAAAATAAATTTTTTTAAATTTGGAAAATTCTTACTGTAGGCTTTCCAAAATTAGTTTAAGGTACCATTGAAATTTGATTCACTTTGTACTATGCAATTATGTGTAAAATTTTGGAAAAAGTGTAATAACAGGTACTTTTTGATTTTTTGGCAATTCTTTTAATCCTAAGATACAAGACGTGAGTACCAAAGTGGCAATCCTAAAATTACGTTAATTAAACCGCTGAGAACACAAAGGTTACCAGAAATTTAATTTTATCGCTAATATTTAACGTCAAATTTTTCACCAAACCAAAAGGTACCAGTATCTACACCGAACCCCAAATTTTCTAAATATTTATTTTGTACTACTTTAATACTAATATGATTTTTATTTTTTTCCTTTGTTAATAAATATTCATCAGCGAAAAAAATTTATTAAAAAATTAATATGTATAACATAGTGTGAATACAGATAACACTGCGAAAAATAAATAAAATTAAATGAACAAATATGAGCATAGATGCTATATAATAATAATTTTGATGCATTATTCAGTTTAGTAAATGTCTGGGCAGATTTAACAATTTTTTATGTGTGAATTTTTGATTACGTCAGAGAGATCGAGAATACTTAAAGTATTCAACAAAGTTCTATACTGGTAACCCTAAACAACTGTAGCCTAACTTCATCGAAGAATAATTCAGAGCGTGTCTTAAGGAAATCCAAATGATTTTTGTAAAGAGATGATGCGAATGAATTTTTTGTTTTGAAAAAAAACATCAATATTTTATAATTTTATTTTTTATTATTAATCGGATTTAATTTACTTATTTAGGAAGAAATAGAGTTCCGTATTCCATGATACCAATCGATCATGGAAGAGATTACTGAGCAAATTCCATCGAAATAAACTTTGGCATTTAAATAAGTTTTGTCAATAAATGATAATTATTTAATTTATAAAATGTAAATAAAATATTTTTATTATTTTCCTGTAGTTTCTAAAAATGTAAATCTTTCTAAGCAACACACGGCACAAATATTTACGACAATAATTGCAATTTTTTCCTTCCCGTTACAATGTTTATTGAACGAAGTTATATTGGAAATTACACCAGAAACAGTTACATAAAACTTACATCCGCTTATAACGACATTTTTTCATCCCCTAAATATCCAAAGATGTAAAAATAGAATTAAGAATTTCATGGCATCTGTACCAAAAAATGTTTTACATTTCTTGCAAAAAAATTGACTGCAAGATATTTTCCCACTAAACATGTAACCATTCGATTTGTTCGGATTTGGCATGTAACCAAATTCAACATTTTTGACAATTAATTGTTATACTTTACTTAGCAATTATGTTTTTTCTTGACTTTTTATTTCTATTTTATTTCAATTCTTCAATTTACAGTTCTCGATACCATCAATGAATATTTTACCTAGAACTATATGTTAAAAAAGTTAGAAGTGTAGTAACAATTTAAGAAAATAGTTCACTCCTACGGTTTTCCTTGTTTAAATTCAATTTCTTCAGCAACAGACTTTTCTATGTTCCTCTCAAAAGATGAAATTTCCTCAAAATATCTTTCACAATCATGTATTGGTCCAGTCGGTGGCCACTCCTCTTCCAAATAGGAAACATACTCTTGAGGACTTAAAAATAGTTTCACATAGTTTTCAACGGTTAAGAAAAAATTCTCCTTGTAAAGCTGTACGAGTTCTTCCCTAAAAACAAGGACCCCAATCGGTACTAGCTGATTGATTTTTTCTTCAAACTCTTCTGGTTTTATAAAGCGCACAAATGAAGCCAATACCAAGATTACGTCTTCTAATTTCTTGACCATTTCTGCCACTACAATAGTTTCTTTTTCTCTTCCATCTGGTTCTATTTTCTGATGGGAATCAACAAAATTCGGAGTCTTGATGATACAGCCATTCCAATCGCAAAAGTATCTGCTAAGGATTCCTGAATTTCTGATTACTTTAGCACCAAGAATTAAGCCATCCTGTATAAATTGAGCAGTTGCTTTAATTATATTGTTAATAACTTCATCACAACTTTCGGCAACATGATAAAAAAAGTTCTCTTGAATGATTAAAATTCCAGTAAGTTTTGATTCATTGTCTATAACATCTTTTCGGATGTGTTCAATAGTTTCTGAATATGTAAGGAAAACCTCATTTCTTTTCTCGTATTCTATATTTCCCACTATTATGGATCGTCTTAAGGGTTCAACAAGTCCAAGAGTGTTTAGAGTCTTAAGAAAAAGATCGCTGCAATTTGAGCTGAATATTTCTTTTAAATTCGGCAGAGAACTGTCCGAAGAGCACTCGTCATCAGAAGACATCGCAGTCAAATTTTTTTTTGAACATAAAAAGAATTTAAACTATCTCAATTCATCTCAAAGTGACTTGCTTTTGCCATCCTAAGCAAAATAAGAAAATGATAGTGATCAGTTACAGCTGAAGTTGGTAATCATATTTATATTAATAATCATACAATGAAATAGGTTAAAAGTTAGATGCTTGCATATGATGTCATCGGATACTTGCAGACAAAATTGTCTATTTACTTTCTAGGGGGAAATTGAAAATAAACATGAGTTATTACATTCCTCTTGTGAAATGTGCACAATAATCGTCGATGAATTAGTATTAATGGTTTACGTATTGAAATGAAGAGAAAAAGAAATTAGAATTGGACATGAATATAGGTTTGTGGTAAAAAAACATTTCTGTTTATACATTCAGTTTTCGCAAGTCTCAAAACGTCTACTGCAAAGTATAGAAAACATATAAACAGCTACCATATTTTCCATCTTCAGTTGTTTTTTTCTTAAAATTGAAAGTAAATATTTCAATCCTGGAACCAGGGGGGACGCGTACCTTCCTGGGGCTTGAGCAGCCACCAGGCGCGTCGGCAGGTGGTGGATAGCCGAATGTCCTATAGGAATGACAGGATAGCCTTGAATATAGAATCAGAGGCCGTGAACCAGCTCCCGTAAACCCTGGTGTTATGCGACCCGTGCATAGGGTTATTTGGCACAGCGGTAATGGTGTCTTAACGGAGCCTCTAGTTGCTTGGCGAACTTCTAGAGTAATTTGCCTTGCCCAGTAACTCAGGCAATGCTGGGTGGACTTATATTACCTGAGCTTATTAATTGTTATCTTGTGGTTGAAAAGACACAAGAAATAATAAACCTATCTGCATTTGCAGGTGAAGCCTCTGAAGTAGACCTTGCTAAAAAATACAAGGGAACTCAGAGGCAATCTTGTAAAGGGGCAGCAAAGAATCCTTCACTTTAGGTAGAAATGACTTCCAAACCATTTTCTTCTGGTGAAAGTCAGGAAGCTATCCCTAGCATGACTGACTTTCTGACCAGATGGGACTGTTTCAGCAGGACCCTATTTGCTGGAAATGTCATACGCAAGAGGAAACGGCAGAGCATATCATTTATGAATGCGAGGCTCTTGCCCTCCCTAGATTAACTTCTTTAGGCATCATCCATACTAGAGAGTTACACCTAGATTCCATTAAAGGGTTATCAGACTTTATTAATAAAGTGGGTGACCCGAGCAACTGGAACTAGGAAACATTGGGTTTGGAGTTAATGGTACAAAATGCTGATAAAAGCAGAGGTGTCCAATGGCATACAAACCCAATTCTAAGAAGAAGAAGAAGAAATATTTCAATAAAATAAGAATGATATTTAAGTGTTTCACATATATTTGTAGACTTGAACAGAAGTACATGCGCAATATTTAAAAACAAACTACATGCATAGATTATCAAGATGAACTTATTTCTTAATGATTAAACGAATGTTTGATTAAGTAGTAATCTAAAATAAATTTTCTATATTGCTCTTGCTGTTAAAAATCGAACACATTGTCCATTTAATTTCTTCTATATGAACTAAAAGCATTCGTACACAGAATAAAATATAAACCATATGATAAAACATTTTATTTCATGAGTTGTTTTGAAAAATAACTTCAAAGATTGATAAATGGGACTTATAAATTAATTGACAACATTTCTTAACGATAATATCTGTGTTACTAAAATATAAAGCAGTATGTAGCGAAATCTATAAAAAAATTTTGTGTCTATTTTTCCTTTCTTTTTTCCTTGTATTTCTATTATGTGCAGAATGGCAACGATCTATGATATACTCGTCTGAATTTTATTATTTATTTTTTCATGCAGCAAAAATATTTTGTTTTAAGTTAAATAATTAGGATCGACTAGCATATAGTACTGTGGTTTTCAAAAATATCTCACATTTTCTTCACTAATGACCTTGGACAGAAGTAACATGGTTAACGAATCTGAACAAGAGAATCAGGTGAAGAATAAAAACATCATAGCACAGGAAAATCTAACGATATCACCATTATGGAAATCCGATCCCAATCTCGATTCTTGCAATGGGAATCATTGTTTAAAAACGCCAATATTATCACCAATTAAACAAAATATGATTATGTTGCAAGTTCAGTTGGGGCAGAAATATTCACACAGGTAACAAATTAATTAATAAATCCACTTAACGAATCTCTCGGGAGACAGTAGCTCATAGAGAGTGTGTCCCCTGGTGGCGGATAGGAGAATACTGCCACTGGTTTCCTTTGGGTGGTAGAGAGCAAATAAAATACTCTCCGCGGACCAACAGGCAAAAGTCTAACCCCTTTGGGGCTCTGACAACTTTCTTTCCAGGAATTGTGCAAAGATGTAGAGATCATCAAAGCTGTCATCGGTAGCTACGGGAACATTTAGAGTTTTTGCACGTATTCCATGGATACGACTTCATCATCCTCCCCTAACGAAAATAAATGAATCCATAAAATAATGACTGATTTCGACGTTTGAATCGGTGGTGCAACGTTGTTGAGAAGTAATGGCATTTTATCAACTAATACCAAAGTATTAATAGGCAACGTCACAAATAACTTATATGAAAATGGTTTCTTTAAGATCTAGGTTTATTAAATAAAGCCCAATATCACAAACAGAAAAATTAAAGAACACAACATCAAACATTTTATTGAAACAGAAGGATTTATGACATTCTCTAAAATTAGAATGCTGTCCTTTGGAAAAGACAAAACAGCCAAATCGGAATTCGATTTTATGTAACAGCCGAGGCTTTGCCACTTTTTAAACAACTATATTTACAAAAGGCTTTGCATTTAATATCAAAAAAAGTTGAGCGATTTCTATCCATGCAATGATTATCGAGCCCTGAACAACATAACAATTCCTGACACTACCTATCGTATTTTAATGTTATGTAATCATATATTGCATATCAGTCACATATTGCATGCACACAATCACACTTCACCATGGGCCTCGAGTGGACATATCAATAAATACACGTGAATGAGGTTGGTATTTCTAAAATGGTGACATTATTCCATTTGGCTCGTTCAAATTCCCTTACATGACATTTGACATACACAATGTCACACAAACCTTTCAAAATTTTATGGACATTGTCTTCAAAGAGATTCTTCGTGAAAAACTTATTTCCAAACCAAGCCGTAAAGAGTTTAAATAATTATGGATTGTGCATAAACCTCGCCAAATGCAAAATACAAGTTCGTTTCATAGAATTTTTAGGAAGCAGAATCATAACAACAGGAATACAGTCCATTCCATCAACGGTTGATGCAAACAAAACTACTCAGCACCACATTCCATTAGTTGCGTGAAAATATTTTTGGGAAGGGTCAATTTTTGCCCAAATTGTGTGGACCTATTGTTGCAACTATATGTCTATAGAGGGCGCAACGCACGAAAATCTTTGTTTACAAACAGAATAAGATTCTGCGCCGAGCGATGTAGATGTTTATTTTGTTCCATGTCTTGTTATCTTTTTCCATGTCTTGTCCTGTTTAAGTATGTCTTATGTTAATAAAGAAATTAAAAACCTGCTCAAGGTAAGCTTATTTAGAATTTGAATTTATTATTAACCTGAATTGATAAACATGATTAGTAAAAGTTGGAATTTCGATTTAGCAAATTGGAATTTTATTAGAAAATCCAAACATGGTGCCGAAACCCGGGAAACTAGCCTTTAGAATTTAGATTATGATTTTTATTTTTTAAATAAGTAACAGAATACAGCAGTATTTGATTTCATTATTTGTTTATCTTACATGAAAACATATTTAATTATTTCATTGTTTGCACAATATATTTGAAATTAAATATGTCGGTCGATTCGAACAAAACAGCGGTTGCTTTGAATCTTGATAAATTGAAAAGAAAACGCTCAACAATTAGAGGTTTGTTAACATGAACATTAAATAAGGTTAATGAACAGCTGGAATTAGAAATTATTGATAAAGCAACTCTAAATGAACTTTTACAGCAATTATGCGAAAAGTCAGAGCTAATTTATGAATTAGACTTAGAAATTGAAAATTATATCAATGATTTAGATCTGCTAGAATCGGAAATTATTTCAAGTCAGGAAATTAGAGAAAAGGTAATTTCTACTAAATCGAAAATAAACACTTATTTGAAATCGGAACCGAAACTATTAGGAGTAGCTAATGTACCCGTAACATCGAAAAACGAAATTAATGTAAGACTACCAAAATTAACTATAGAACCATTTTATGGTAAATACGAAAATTGGCAAGAATTTTGGAGTCAGTTTGAGGGATCGATACATGAAAATAAAAATTTGTCAAATACGGATAAATTTAGCTACTTAAAATCGTTTTTGAAAGGTGAAGCTTTAGTTTCGATTCAGGGTTTGACTTTAACAGAAAATAATTATTATACTGCTGTAGAGTTACTAAAGAAAAGATATGGGCAAAAAGATATCATTGTTAGAGCTCATATAAATGTGTTGTTAAATATGCGTCCTGTAAAATCATGCGGCCAGTTGAAAGAATTACGCCAGCTGTGCGATACATGTTATGTTCAAGTTCGCTCACTTGAAGCCGCTGGAATACAATTGAATAATTATGGTAGCCTGTTATTTCCTATCTTATTAAAATTGTTGCCAGAAAATATAGTTTTAGAATACAATAGATATAATAAAAATGATGATTGGGATTGTTTAAAACTTTTAGAATTTTTGAGAAATGAAATCGAAAATAGGGAAAAAACAATTTTATTTCGTGATACGAATGAAGTGAAAGACCAGTCGCACTCAAAGGGATACCCGAAGTATTTCGCAGCGAAAGGTCATAATTCTTTTCACCCCACACAAAAATACAAACAACAAAATGCGACGGCGCTGGCGTTAAATGTCGGAACCGCAGAAAAGGAGGGGGAATGCGAATTTTGCGAGAGTGACACTCCAAATAAACATAGTAGTAAAGAATGTCTTAAGTCTATTCTCGAGAGGAAAAACGCCTTAAAACAGAAGGGGAAATGTTTTTTATGTTTTAAACGAAACCACACTGCGTATAACTGTTTTTCGAAAATGCGATGTAATAGTTGTAAGGGGAAACATAATAGTTTATTACATGAATATATTAATAAAATTGATGTGAAATCGGATACTGCTGTCACTTCTGTTTCAGAAGAGGACACAATTAATAATATTTATTTGCAAACCGCAACTGTAAATATTGTAGGAAATAATAGAAATAAGAAATTTCGATGTTTGATAGATAATGGTAGTTGCCGATCTTTTATCCTTGAGCGGGTTTCTAAAGAGTTAAATTTAAAAATAGTAGGACAAGAAGAGTTAAAAATTTATACGTTTGGTTCTACTGAGCCTGTTATAGAAAAAAGAAATAAAGTGAGAGTTGAAATAAATTGTCCCTTTATGCGAAAACATTTAGTTATCGAAGCTTTAGAAACACCGAATATTAGCAATGCTCATATAAGTGCACCTGCAAAAGATATAATTATACAGTGTAAGAAAAACAGAATAAAAATAGCGGATCAAAGCTTCAATGAACGGCATTTACAGCTTTCTCTGTTAATAGGCAGTGATTATTACTGGAAAACTGTGACTGGTAAAGTTCGTAGATTGTCAGGAACTTTAGTTGCATGTCAAACAATGTTCGGCTGGACGATTAATGGTTCAGTTGCTACATCAAATAGGATGATCACACAGCAATCTGCTAACGTTATGAAAGTAGCTGTTCATACAATAGGAAGCAATCTAGATGTTGAATCTAACATGATATTGCGTAAATTTTGGGAGATTGAATCAATTGGAATTAAAAACGAAAGTGATAATCCTGATAAGGAAAACGAAATTTTAAATCAATTTAAAAAATCCATTAGTTTAAAAGATAACCGTTATCAAGTTAAACTACCCTTTAACGAAAAGGTTGAGGAGTTGAAAGACAACTATGAAATAGCTTTTATCAGACTAAATAGTTTAACTAAGAAATTTAAGAAAAATCCAGAATTCTTCAAAAGATATCAAACACTTATCGATGGTTACCTTGAAAGAGAAATAGCAGAAGAAGTTTCTGATAATCCCAAGAAAATATCATTTTATCTACCACATCAAGGAGTACTTAGAGAAGATAAGGTTACAACAAAACTCCGCGTGGTATTTGATGCCTCTGCTCACGCCACAAATTCCCTTTCATTAAATGAATGCTTAGATGCTGGACCAAATCTTAATCCAGAATTATTAGGAATATTAATTAACTTTCGACAACATAGAATTGCGTTTACAGCGGACATTGAAGAAGCGTTTTTGCAGATCTTACTTTCACCTGAAGATCGAGATGCAGTTAGATTTCTTTGGTTAAACGGGGAATTAGAAAAAGAATATAAAATTCTCAGAATGAGTCGAGTTATTTTTGGAGCAACTTGTAGCCCATTTTTGTTAGCAGCTACACTTAAGCATCATGCTGAAAGTTTCAGAGATAATTATCCAGTTGTTAGTGATTTAATTGAAAATTGTATGTATGTTGACGATTTAATAAGTGGTGCAGACAGTGAAAAAGAAGCCATAGAAATTAAACAAGACATGAAAAAGGTTTTGCAAAAGGCTAGTTTTAACATGAGAAAATGGAAAACAAACTGTGTTTCCTTACAGCAGAAATGGGACGAAGAAGAAAACCCTGGTCTGGTGCCATTAGCAGATTGTAGCAAGGTCTTAGGATATTATTGGGATAGTAGAAAAGATACATTAAAGATTCCAGTACCAGAGGTTACCATACTGAATCCAGATGAAGAAATTACAAAGAGATTTATATTAAAAGTAATTGGTAAACTCTATGATCCTATAGGATTTATTAATCCATTTACTGTTACGTGTAAAATCCTTGTTCAGGAATGCTGGATTACTGGATATGAGTGGGATAAACCATTACCATCAGACATTCAAAAAAGATTTAAAAGGTGGTGTGAGGATTTAACTAATTTAAAGGAAATTCAAATCGAAAGACATTACTTTAAAAGTAACAGCATTAAGGGAATATCTGACATTCAATTGCATTGTTTCAGCGATAGTAGTATTAAAGCTTATGGTGCTGTCGTTTATATTAGGTTTATTGAGAATAATGAAATAAAAACTACATTTGTTTCATCAAAATCTAGAGTTGTTCCCTTGAAAAGGATTACTCTTCCGCGTTTAGAGTTAATGGGTGCTGTAATAGGTTGTAGGTTAATGAAATATATCTTGCATAAAATTAATTTGGAAGTAAATAACTGCTTTTATTGGACTGATTCTACGATAGTACTTCATTGGGTGAAAGGAGATGCTAAAAGATGGAAACCATTTGTTTGCAACCGAATAATTGAAATTCAAGGCATCACTGATCCCTCATCATGGAACTACTGTCCAGGGGAAGAAAATCCTGCTGATGTTTTAACGAGAGGTGAAAATTCTTTAAGGTTGAAAGAAAATCGAGCATGGTTCAATGGACCTTATTGGCTTTCTGAGGAACGTAACCATTGGCCTATAGCATATCCAGACCCAGAAATGAAGATAGCTGAAGAGGAAAAGAAGAAGAAAAAATGCATAATTTTACAAGCTATTTGTATTGAGTCAAATACTAAGGACTTATTGGAGATATGTAAAATTAATAATTTTACAAAATTACTTAGAGTTACTGCGTGGATCAAAAGATTTATTTTTAACTTGAAAAATAAAGGGAATAAAAAAGGACCACTGTCAGCTG
Source organism: Latrodectus hesperus (assembly GCA_037975125.1). Taxonomy (NCBI): domain Eukaryota; kingdom Metazoa; phylum Arthropoda; class Arachnida; order Araneae; family Theridiidae; genus Latrodectus; species Latrodectus hesperus. The sequence continues at coordinate 41,089 of JAJQOW010000685.1, read as the reverse complement.
AAGAGTTGAATGATTCCGAAATTTACTGGATTAAAAGAACTCAAGAGAAAGAATTTTTTACAGAAATAAAAAGTTTAAATTCTAACCAAAAGTTACCAGTTTCTTCAAAAATAGCCTTGTACAAACCATTTCTTGATAATAATGGACTGATTAGACTAGGTGGACGATTACAGTTTTCAGACTTGAGTTATGAACAAAAATATCCTTTGTTGCTGCCTGGTAAGGACGAGTTCACTGAATTAATTATTCGCAGATGTCACGAAATCACTGGGTACGCTGGGTTATCAGAGACACTATCAGAAATGAGAGAAAGGTTTTTCATCCCTAAAGGCAGGCAAAGAGTAAAATCTTTAATATTCAAGTGCAATTTATGTAGGAAATTCAGAGCGAAGCCTGCTACTGAAGAGATGTCTTGTTTGCCCCCAGATCGTGTGAGGGAAGCATTTCCATTCGAAATAACTGGATTAGATTATTTAGGTCCTCTGTACATATTCGAAAATTCAGAAACGAAGAAATCATATATTTTGCTATTTACTTGCGCAGTAACACGTGCTATACATTTAGAGCTGACAACTGATATGTCAGTACCGTCATTTTTGAGAGCATTTAAAAAATTTATATCCCGTCGAGGACTATGTAAAACAATATATTCAGATAATGCGAAAACTTTCATTAAAGTGAAAAGAGATTTTAATCTTTTAAATGAAACTTTAAGCAAAGAAGAATGCCGAAATTATTTTAGTGAACGAAGAATAACTTGGAAAAACATCGTAGAAAAGGCAGCTTGGTGGGGAGGATTTTGGGAGAGACTTGTTCGCTCTGTGAAGACCTCCCTCAAGAAAATTTTAGGAAAAAACATCTCTAAATTATTTGGAGCTTGAAACCACGGTTGTAGAAGTTGAAGCCATTTTGAACTCTAGACCACTAACTTATATAGATGAAGAAAATGAGTCAGTGATTCTCACGCCTGCTCACTTCCTGATAGGTAGACGAATATTGTTTCTTCCTGGACAATCCGTACTACCCCTTTCAACGAAAGATGTCCTCACCAGAAAATATAAGCATCAACAAAATATAGTGACTGCCTTTTGGAACAGATGGAAAAAATCCTATCTTTTGGAATTAAGGTCTGCTCATCAATCCACCTTGAGAAAGAAAAATCCTATTTTAATAAAGAAGGACTCAGTTGTTCTAATTCACGAGGATAAAGTGCCAAAGCTTATGTGGAAGTGTGGTATCGTCACAGACGTTCATGTTGGCAGAGATGGAAAGACACGATCCTGTACAGTGAGACTTCCGTCTGGGACTCATTTGAAACGTCCAATTCAGTTGCTGTATCCAATCGAACTTTATGAAAATTGAACTTTATGATACATTTAGTAGCATTGTTTAACTTTATATTTTTCTTTTCTTTTACAGAATTGTAGTAGAATTGCTGCTGAAATAATGAGTAGCTTTATAATTACTGTAAGCAGTATATGTATGTATCTTTATTTAGGTTTGATTTTTGATATTGAAATTAACTTTAAAAATTAATATGTAAAGCTAATATATATATTGATTTTTACATTATTATGTTGTTACAAAGGCATATGCTATTATTACTAGAACATAGTATTATTATATGATTATTATTAAGTATTGGTCTTATTGTTTTGAAAATCTGTGAATTAACTTAGTATTAATTTAGACTCTACTCTTGATGAACTTTTGAAGTTCATCGGGGGGGGAGGATGTTGCAACTATATGTCTATAGAGGGCGCAACGCACGAAAATCTTTGTTTACAAACAGAATAAGATTCTGCGCCGAGCGATGTAGATGTTTATTTTGTTCCATGTCTTGTTATCTTTTTCCATGTCTTGTCCTGTTTAAGTATGTCTTATGTTAATAAAGAAATTAAAAACCTGCTCAAGGTAAGCTTATTTAGAATTTGAATTTATTATTAACCTGAATTGATAAACATGATTAGTAAAAGTTGGAATTTCGATTTAGCAAATTGGAATTTTATTAGAAAATCCAAACACCTATTCCTAAGCTCCTGTGAGGGCGATAAAATACGCTTAACTGCTTACGGTATCGGAATGTTTTCTTGTGTTTTAGTACGTACATGCACGAAATTTGTTTTGTGTGCTAGTAACCCTTGAAGTATTTGATTAGTAATTTATTAACCATAAAATGGTTGTTTCTTTCGTTCCAGTTGAGATCAAGACTACATCACTTTTTATTACAGTAACAAAACAATTTCTGATGTAAAAACCAAAGCATCAGTTTAAGAGGTTGTTTACAGTTGATTCAAGCCTTTAATATGTTGATAATAGAAGAGAAGTAAAAGCAAAATGAAAAATACCAAACAAAACATCCACTTTATGGTTAGTTTAAATCGGCAAGGATGATTTAAATTTGGAACTAGTAAGGTATATCCTCCCAATTGGCGAGCTTTGCGATTTTTTTCTTCGCCAAATAATTCAAACGCTATTGACATTTAAAAAACCATATCTGTAATGCATGACACAAAACATGAGAAAAGACTAAATCTGGCAATAAAAAAGTTAGAAAAGCATCAAAAACTCAAATTGATTGGCAGTACCAAAGGGAAAATCGGCAACACTATAATGGAAACAAAAGGAACTAGATTTGGCGAGAAATCCCTTGAGGGATATATCATACTTATACCTAACATTTTTAAAAATGTCATTAATTAAAAGAATTCTAAATTAATAATTGCAATATTTATAAGCAATCTCTTTTAAATCTTAAGACTAGGGCCTTGTTTACGCCAACATTGAAAAATTTTCATTTATGCTCATTTTTTTATCTTAAAGGTACTTTTTTTAAATTAAATTTTTGAATATTAGCTTGCAGTATAATTTTTTATTTTAAGTTTTTTAAATAAAATTTATTTTATAAGTTTATAATTTTGTAAATTTTTTTCATATCGTTTTTATTATTTTGAATTATTATTTTCCTCTTCTACGGCAACGTAATCATTCCGAAAACATTGTGGCAGAATCTTTGGATGCTATATATAAAATCAATTATCCAACCGGTGCCCATGAGTTATTTTATTTTATGTATTTAATTAATATTGCTGTTGCATGTAATATTTTATATAATATAATAAATATTGTTTGTAAATATGTCATATATTTGTATTTAGATTTATTGAGAATGGTAACATTAATTAATTAGAATTTTTGTAAGAATGAATGTTTAAATTATAGATTTAGCTTTATTGTCTGGTTTAATCCGAGGTTAGATTGCACTACACTGAAAATTTTTAAAATAGGTACCATTGGCCAATTAGTGGAAATCCAAGTTTTCATACAAATACATTTTATTTACGTCATAGATGTAGTATTATCGCCCGGTTAAATCCGGGACTAAATTGCGTTACACTGAAGTTTTTTTTAAGGTGAGCGCCACTGCGCGATTAATTAAAATGTTAGTTTTTATAAAAAGATGTTTGTTACTGATTAAAATGTACATTACTGATTAAGTTTGATTCCCCAATTGTCACCCGTTGTAGACTGTGGGGTACTAAGTTTATATTTGTTTTTTATCGTGTTATGTTTGTGAAAATAATTTCCATATTTAATAGCAATTTAATACTTTTCTAGAAAGAAATTATAATAAAATATTTGAGAGAGAGAGAGAAATTTCGATATTTGAAATATAGAAAATACCACGCAATTGCAAACCTAAAGTTTTGATGTTATCAGTATTTGGTAACCTGATATTGCGCGTAGCGACGTAATTTAGGTTGGCGAGATAACTGTTCAGCGCTTGATGCGAAAATTGAAAATCGCGTCATACCGGCATAGGGCCTAGCATTTTACCAAAAGATAAATTCTACGATATTTTTTAGGCAAGTCTTCTTCATAACTCAAGTTTTCACAATGCGAAATTTTTCTTAAATTTTATTAAATTAAAATATATTTTATTTTAAATAAATTAAGATATATTTATAATCTTTGGTATTTATATTAAACTCTGTCATATATTTTAACTTTTTGTTCATTATTTAATGTAGTTTCATTAATAAAAGCTTATATTGTAAAAATGCTTTTTTATTTATACCATGTTAAATGTTAATTATTGAACATATATATATGTATGAATATATATTTTCATTATGTTTTCTTTGCTTACTTTTGTTCTTTACAGAAAAATGACACTTTAAAATACTGAAATATTTTACGATCGTATATTTAAGAATTTAAGACTTACATTTGCAGCAGTCATTATAGCACACGAAATGCAAACTTCCATCGGATGCATAAAATTTGAAGAAACTTTTACTTTTGAATGTGTCACCTCAGTCAAGTCTGGAATTTTGTCTTCTGCAGCATTGAAAGGGTATAATGAATACTTGCTATGAAGTGGAAGATCGTATAGAAATTTTCTCACAACTTTTTTTATCACTTCACCCTGAAATTTTTAAAATAAAACAGAAGTTAAAATAGATAATATTTAATGTGTATCGCCTTCCCATACTCATTTCTAATTATCCACAACTATTATTTATGATTACGTTTCAACGATTAAGAGACAATATAGGATAATTGGAAATGCAAGTTAATACTTTATATAATACTTCTAATACCAAATATTAATGAAATTTTAAAACAAAAAATGAAAAATAAATTAAAACAGAAGAACCCTACTGTATCAATAAAAAATGCAAATAAGTATTCACATTTCCCTACATAGCATTATTCCATATTTATTTTATACGGCAAAATGTAACCAAATGTATTTTTTCAAATCTTTATCCTTAAATTATATTGCGTTCACACTACAAGTATATAAGTAAATTGTATTTCACATTTCTCACTGCAAAACCATCGAATGTAAGGCTAAAAACAGTGCATGGCTAAGTTTAATGCATGCATGGCTGTCGTAGCATGAGTAATGGTGAACCTCTTTTCTTTGAATAATTCTCTATGTCTAAATTGGAACCAACAATCAATGATTCAAATCTTTCAAAATATCCGGGTCCTGATGGAGTTCATGCTCAGATGGTCATGCAACTCAGCGGGCGAATTAAGAAGAGACAGCTGAAAATCTCAAATCTTTCTTGGAGCAAAGATCGACCTCCTAGTAGCAGGAAAAAGATTGCCATAATTCCTATCAGAAAACCTGGAGAATCACCAACTCACCTCAAAGCTATAGGTCTATTACCCTAATACCCTAGCTACTAAGAAATCGATGCAAGATGGAGAAAATTATCCTTACCAGAATAAATTTTCATTTCACATCTAACAATGTCCTACCAAAGGAACAGTATACATATCACAAAGGACACAACAACACTTACCAGGATTTCTTAATGTAATTGAATCAAGGATGTTCAAGACGCCAGACCAAGTAATCATTTAGCTGCTGCCCTCTTGAATCTTTCCAAGGCATTTGATAGAATATGGATAAACTTACTAATATGAAACTGAATGACACCTTTGGCATAAAAAGTAAAATTCTTTCCTGGATTGTGATTTTTTGAGGAATATCATTTGTACGTGAAGTACGGAGAGGCTTTATTTCGTTCTTTTAGAATCAATCAAGGAGTTCGCCAACAGTTTTTTCTTAACAATGTTCTGTTTACTTTATATACAGCCGGATCCTACAACACCATCACGCAAACTTGTGAGTTAGGCATGTTTGCTGATAACATCGTGATCTGGTATTTTAACTCGGATATGAGTGTCATCAAGTCAGCCTTGAATGAGATCCTGAAAAATGTGTAGAACTTTGCGGCAGACAATAAATTGACAATCAACGTCTCAAAATCGAACGTCAGTTTTTTCACTACTAACAATCATCTCTACTCCTTTTTCGACCAAAAATCTGTTTGAATGAACAACTACTTTTATACGAAAAACATTCAAAGTACTTAGACTTTGTTCTGGACCAAAAAAATAAGTAAAAAACATATACGACTCCTAGTGGACAAGAACCGTTAGAGGCTCAATATATTGAAGTTCATCTCTGGTAGAAACAAGGGAACTGATTCCACAAAACTCTTTCCAAACAACATACCAGTCTCTAATAAGACTATCCTTGAATATAAACTCCTAGTTTATTTTTGTAACCTCATCTATCAGCTTTCAAAACTTAGAAAGAGTTCAATTAACCACCACTAGTATAATTATAGACTTGAAGAACAGTTTTATCGTAATAAACAAGTACTATATGAAGCAGATCTTCCATCTCTAACTCATACCCAATGAAATACTTTTAACAAATTGAAAAGTTATGACAATCAAAATCGTACTTCTGAATATTTTTATGTGTGGAAAACAAATCAATGTCTTAAAGGCACAGTCCGCTTAACCTAGAAGAAGACATGAAGATAATTCCTAACTCAATCGAGCCTTCCACTCTTATGTCACGTAACCGTCCTATCGAGGGGCTTGTCCTAAGTCTTCTTCCATACTTATTTAGGGAACCTACACCAACAGAAACTAACAAGTGCCTCATTATCTCAAACAATTGGCTCTTGAGATTATCAGCAACATCCTTAAAATTGCCCTAAAATTTTTTACAGATCGAAAAAAGAATAACCTTAACCAGGCCTGAAGTAAAATTTTTACCTGAAACCACTCCTTGGAACTTTCTCAACAAAATTCATATAACTGCTCTGTCTTTAAGAGGGAACTCATTGTCATAAACTTTGGGCTGGAAACCATTAAAAGTGACAACGACACTGGATACTTTTTGATAGGTATAGTGCTATTCAGCGTCTACAAAAGTGGCATCAATTCACTGACTAAGTGGGTTTTCAAACACTCGAAAAGCTAAAATGCATGTCCAAAAAACGAGTAGTTCCCATTCAATAGATACTCTCTCATGTCAATGCTTCAGGTAATAAAATTGCTGATATGCTTGCTAAAAGAGGCTCCACAGAGACATTCAATGGTTTCGGTTTACTCACTTTTCACAAAATTTCTTCTGTATGGAAAGTCAAATGAAAACAATGGCTTACACTTCCTGCTCGCCATTGGTATTGTAGAAAGCGCACAGGCTGCATTCTTGAACTCAAGGGATGTTGACCTAATAACACAGTAACTTCAAGAATAAACAGTGACCATCTTAAAGGATTAATTTTTATTTCGGCTGCAAGGTTTTTCAACCTGCAACAAGCATCACTTAAAACCAGCCTTTAAAGGGCATGTCCTAGACTATACTTGGTTCTAGGTTTAGAAAACCTAATATAATCTTCACTTCTAATGATTGAATTTGCTAGAATACACAGACTCGCAGACCAGATCTAGCTGTTGCTAGATCAGAAGGATTGGTAACAACATCTTCAAATCATTACAGAATTTTTACAACCAATTTATTACAATTATATCCGTTAAGACTAAAATGATTACTGCAAATATTATATATGTTCTTTATAAGAACCATTTAGAATTTATTTATTGGAATTATCTCAAACTTGAAAGTATCTGAATTATGTGAGAAATGTTAAGAATGCTTGGATAATCTTGAAATATTTTTTAAAAATAAATTAAGACGTTTGCTGAGATTTGCGATACCCAGAAATGTGTTAGTGATAATAATATTTAGGGAACATTCTACAATTAAATTAAAGCATGTATTATTAATGGAGTATGTTTTCCAAGTGTTGTAACTATACTATTAGCCTTTTTTAGATAAAGTTTGCCTAAAAGATGGAAACAATAAGTTTCAGTAAAGCTATGATTATTTACTTCCATTCTTTCAGTAAGAATATTGCCAATTTAGCTATTGATTTCAGATGTTTTCCTGATATACTTAAATATTAATCTCCAGTTAAACTTAAGCATGTATCTTTAACGAGAGAATGTTTACCACGTATTGTAAAATTTAACTATTAACCTTTTCATACAAATGTTTTCCTAAAAAGTAAAAATATCAGGTTTCAGTAAAGCTTGATTTACAGCTTTGGATAATTGTGCTCATTTTTGGCAGCAAGAATATGGTCAATTTAGCAACAGGTTTAAGATATGGTTTTCTGGTCCATAAATGTTAATCTTCAATTAAATTTAAATATGTATTTTTAACAGGGAGCGGTTTCCCATGTCCTGTAATTACAGTAACCATTTTAGACAAGTAAAGTTTAGCTATAAAGGTAAAAAATATGGCTTTTAGTAAAGTTGGATTTACAGCTATGGGTTATTTGTGTTTCCATTAATTCCTCAAGAATATTGCCAACTTAGTTAGATTTCAGAGATGTGGTTTCCTGATCCGTTAACGTCTCTCTGACTCGATTCACAGATGTTCTAAGGAATTTAAATCGGAATTTTAAGTAGATTTGGGAAGGTGTACATCTATATGATAATATCATTGCCCTTTAGAAGTTAATATTTTAATAAAGCGTATAACCAATGATACATCATGCTTGAAAAAGCTTATGAAAGAAAAGCTTTATTTTGACGATGATGGTATTCTATGTAATAGAAAAATGCCGAATTCAAATCTAGAATTTATTAAAAATGTTTCTCATTTAATAAAGTGAACATAGATGCATTTATTAATCTAAGACAGAAAAGGCTGAATAAAAACAAAAGAAATAAATGCAACGCTTTCTTGACGAGAAATTACAATGTTCTACTTTTTTTTTCTCAAAATAAAGGAAGTATGACTTCTTAAAAATGTCTCAGCCCGGTTTAATCTCTAAAAACAAAGAAACAAATGAAAAATTGCTTTGAACATTTTAGAATTTATCAAATTATAAAATTAACTGCAAATTTGGCAGTGGATAGCAAGTTTCATTTAATTCAGAGCCTCTGTGCATTAAAATCAAATCTACTGAGCTTAAGTCTACTAATTTCATTAAGATTTCATTTTAAAAAATATTCTAAGCCTACTGTCGGATTCAAGTAATTTATATTAAATTTTCCATATTTATTGTTTTTAATTTGATTATTTCTAAGAATACATTTTTAATCCAATTTGGTTATGTTGACTTTAAATAGCTTAAATTTTCGTTAGATGCTATTTTGTAGATTTCAGTTATATTAACAAATCGTTGACTCATAGCCTTTCTTTTGTGTTTTTAAACTATATTTTCTTCAGCGGAAATTATTACCTCTTAACAGTTACATAGAAATTTTTAATGGCTAAAATTAAAATAATTTAATGATCGTTAATTGCGATGATTATAGCTAATTTTTCTTCTACTGTTTCCAAAATTAGTGCTAATTAAATGATTTTTTTCTATAAATATTTATTGTTTTAAATTCATTATATTACAAGTGTAAAATATTTGCACAACCAACAATAAGACCTGGTATAATGTATGTATGTGGATAGATCCAAAATATACCAATTTCTATATATTTCTTATATTACTACTAAACTAAACTCCATGGCACTACAGCCCATGTGGGCCAAGGCCTACAGTGCCCATAACTGTTTTCATGCCCGAGGGCCCTGGGGTGCGAAGCATATATCCCAGTTAGGTGGTCAGCCTAACGTAAGAACCCCCAGTGCTTAGTTCCCAAGCATGCTTGGTACTCATTTAATCGACCAACTGAAGGGGCTGAGTCAACCTTGCCCAGGCCGAGGATCGAACCTCGGATCTGTGTCATGGGAGCGTGAAACGCTGCCACTAAGCCACCGGGCTTCATTTCTTATTACTACTTTTGTCAATTATATAGGCTATACGTAAATATTAAAGAATATATAATATTCTAATATTTTTAATATACTTTCAATAAGTTTTAAAAATTTATAAGTTCATCGTTACGTTTAATATTTTCTCTCATTTGCGAGATTTTTTAAAAAAATTAATTACAAAAATACCTGTGATGAAAGATTGTTGGTGTTCGGCCATGAAATGACAACTCTGGTACGGCTTTCCTGCACATATGAGAAGAGTAAGTCTTGACCTCCTTCATTTGTTTGTTCAGTCCTGAAAAATTCATAGTTTCAACAATTCTTTCTATTATGAAAATGCATATAATAGTTTTTAATTTGATTTTATTTTAGTAATTAAAAACAATTTTTTTTTACTTTTATATTTTGAAAACATTGAGAAAATTCTTATTTTTATACTGACATAATAAGTGCTTATAACAAAGAGACACCCTTCAAAATAATATATAAATATTTTTATAAAATTTCTTAAAAAATATTTTTATAAAAAATCCTGCTTCACAGTAATTGATTCAACAGTAGGATACTTAAATTTTCATAAAATTATAATTACAAAAATGAGTGATAGATAAAAAAAATAGTGTGAACATTCTCAGTTAAAAATAATGGTATTATAGGCTTTATAAATAGCCAAGCACAATCATTACCCGTATTAATTATAATTTATATAAATGATATAATTTATACCAACTGTTGCAAACAGTTCATTTTGCAAATCGGCTCAAAAAAGACGTTTTTAATTTTGCAAAGTTACATAGGAAAAAAACAATAAAAAATGTTCAAATGCAAATTTTCTATAAAAAATGTGTTGTAGAATCATTCAATGAGTGTGATAAAGCTTGACTATCCCTATTGTTATTGCTACTTATTACATTCGGACAAGTCAAGCTCTTAATGTCTTTTGCACATCTTTCGCTTAATCGGAGCACCATAAAAGTGAAAATATGACTGTTTGCTCTTAACTCTTCCAATAGATGGCGCCACCAGAGGAATCACTCCCTTAATTTACACATTGATCTGAAGGCAGAGGAAATCTTCTTCAGATACTTTACAGCCATGGTAACTGCTCAACAACCAACCACAGGACTTTAGATTTCACAGATTTCATGAGCATGTACTCTGTGGGTCTTTGGTAGCATTGGGAATGGAACCTTACCCTTCCGGACGAAAGGCTTATGCCCTAACCACTAGGCTACCACGGCCCTTGACTACCCCTAGCACTATTATTGTGTTTTGCAAGGATGAAAAAAATTACTTCTGCTGTTATTCATAAATACAAACACGAATATTATTGATTGATAAAAAAATGTTGCTGATAAGTCCTTTGACAGCATGTAACATCCAAAGAATAATTCAACACTTTGAACCCATTGGAAGCTTTTCACTCCTTTCAGAACAATACTAACAATATGTATGATATTACAAGTTCTTACACATGATATTATCATTGCATATGCGAGAATAAATGCTTAAATTTTGAGAGGGAAAATAAAGAAAGAACTTAAATTGTGTGATTTATTGAGTGGAAATTATGGCATAATTTTAATTACGTGCATTATTATGCATAAAGTTTTTAACAACATAAGGTGAGGCAAAATGTTATGAATATATTATGACGCATTATGAACGCATTATGAATATATCTTTACTTTCTTTATTTTAATGAAAAATAATTTCAACTTTTTCAGGAAAAATTGAATAAAGAGATTTTACAATAACACATTTTTATATACAACAAGTGAAATTCCTATAAATTTCATTAATTTTTCACTCTTTGCATGTAGCAGCCCATATAAATAGCCAAAATATTTTCTGTGCTAAGTCTTCTTAAATTAAAAATATCTTGTTTGCTAAAGAGAAAAGGTGAACAAAAAATGTTAGACACATAGAAACTTCAAAAATATGTATAAAAACCCGGAAAATAATCAAAATAAAAAACAGTTTGCACTCCCTGAATTTAATCTAATGATAAAATGTCTGCTACATGCAAATTTTAAAAATAATATTAAGAATAAATGGAGATTCGTAATTAAATTAAATTAAAGACAGGAAAATAACAAAAATAACGCTTTTAAATCGAGGATGGTGGTAAACCCAAGCGTTGGCCAAACTTCACACGATTCTCCGGTGATCTAATTTCTCCATATATCGGTAAACAATCCTTTATGAGACATATCACTAGAAATGGCATTTTTTTAGCATGCACATTTTTTATCAAGTAAAAATTTTTGCAAAGCAAGTGATTCCTGGTTTATGCAAAAGTAGCTTCACCAACAAAGTTTCATCTTTCCCACTTAGCATCCTTGTTCACTTACATAAGATGCAGTAGACACTGGGGACCACTATAAAGATAAGACCAACTAAGCTAGTCTAGTTGGCCGTGATCAAAAGTACAAGTATGCAAATGAGACATGCGATTATAAATATTACCAATGAAAACTTTCATACCACCGCCATCTATTGGCTATTTTTTCATCTGAAAAAATTTCATGACCTATCAATGCAAAATCAACAAACCGTTTTCTATTTTTGTCATTTTTTTTTCAACTTTTAAAAACTCTTATTAAAGTTTTAATATATACCGACTTTATCCACCCCGAATTACAGTAACTCTAGTTATGGTATACAGGTATGTATACAACTGTAGGGAAATCCTGCATAGTACGAATTCGTTAAAAACTAAAGTTAACTATTATCACATGACTCGCCATTTTGAATTATGATCAGCTTACGAAAATCAAAACCGTAGTTGCTATTCTTCTTTCTCTACCGTACCAATAATCGGTCATTAAGTTATGGAAATATTGAACATGCATAGATCCTCAGTGCATGAGAAATAGGATCTTTGACAGAGTCAAAAAAGATTTAAGGAGGCATATTTTCTCTACAACATTCCATTTCGTATCCACAATATACGAATAGTAAAAGAGTTATTAATTTGGCTGTTCTGTCTAAAACTTTTTCTGCAGTTAGCAATTAGATTCTCAGAGCTAGAATATTCACACTATACAGAACATTTCTTTTTCTAGCCATCATCCAACGATTGTTTATACTAGAATTTTTGTAAAGAAAATTCGAAAAAATTAGCCGTAATTTCTTATCAATTTCACCATTTGATTTATCACATCTAACCTCTCGGGTTTTTTTGCTTTTGGGTAACTTAATATTTTATCTGAAAAATATCCGGAATCTTTAACATTTAAAGAATAGAGTTACCTCTTCCTTGTGCAATACTACGAAAGTTGCTTTGGTGTGGCTACTTAAGAAATTATAAACTAAATGTTACTTCTTCAACACGATGGTTGTAATAAAGTCTTTCAGCGTCTTAACAAAATCATTTCTTTTTTCGTAGTCGATGTTTAAGACGTTTAGCTTGATGAATCTAACCGACAATGAATAATAGTTTATGAATATTTTCAATAACCATCACACATATTTCCATTTGTAATTTTTAATTTGTATGAAAAAAAAAAGACTCAAAGCGACCGAAATATGATATTTTATAGTTTGCATTTTTAGAGCTGAATTTTCTCTTGCTCATCTTTTACGCTCGTTCTGAAATGACATCATGTAGATGTGGCGATTTAAAAATCTGTAACTTTTTGGGGTCTCCCGAAAGGCGAAGTGAAAAAAAGAATATCAAATTCTAAAATCAACTTTGGCAGGAATGAATAATTAATTAAAATAAGTATAATATTTTGAAAACAATACCATTTAGGAGAAAATAAAGAAATATATGCATAAAAACTAGTTAAATTCATATTTTTTTCGCTTAACTTCCCTTCCTGGCCGTTAATTAGAAAATATATTTAACTATTCCATACTGATTATTTTTGAAAAATATCTTAACTCCAGAACACATACAAATACATATGTTTTAGAATTAATTTGACAAAGCGTAGAGAACAATCTGATGACGGAAGATCGAAATAAATATTTTAGCATCCATCGCCTAAATTGCTTTACAGATATTATAGGCCATATCTGTGTCTATATATATATATATAAATATATATATATATATATATATATATATATATATATATATATATATATATATATATATATATATATATATATATATATATTGTATGAGATAGTAGAAACACAGTACATTTTGTTTTGGAAAGGAACACTTTAAGCTCAATCTCAACCACTGTTGAATAATGAGAAATAAGCCTGCCTCACACAAGAATATGATTTTCAGGTTGAATCTGATTGAATGTACTAAGCAGTAATGTGACGTTATTTTGACGACTTAGACTTCTGGGTCTGACTTTTCTTCCAACAGGGGGACATCATCAAAAGACAAGAAGTAATCGAAGTATCCAGTGTATCTTAAAATAGGTTTGTAAAAATTTTTCAATGACTCTTGGGAAAATAATATTTATTAAAATTAATTTTATATTATATTTCAAATCTCCAATGTTAACGACAAGTTATAAAAGATTTCATAAAAAACTTTTAGAGATAAATCTTACATACGGCGAATCATCAAATCTAATTATGAAAATAAAATTTTAAAAAATAAAGTTACCAGGAAAAAAAAGAAAGGATGAAAAAGGAAATTTTTTGTCCCATATGAGTTATAAAGAGATAAGAAAAGTTATGGACTTGGAAAAAAAGTGGCACAGCTATAGATGATTTGTATGCCGATTCGACAGTAGTGGATGGTGAGTGATGGCGTGCCAATCGCTCGGCAACCATTGACCACACGTTATCAATTGGTGACAGATCAGAAGAACGTGCTGGCCAGAGTAACAGTCGAACCTGTTCTGTATCAAGGAAGTTCAGAACAGTACGGGCAACATGCGGTCGTGCATTATCCTGTTGAAACAAAGCATTAGTGAGGTCTCGAAGATAGGGCAGAGTCACGCGCCTTAACACATCGGAAATGTAACGGTTGCTGTTCAAAGTGCCGGTAATGTGAACAAGAGGTGATCGAGACGTGTATCCAATGGCATCCCATACCATCATTCCTGCAGATAATCCAGTATGGCGATGTTCAATGCAAGCTGGCAATGTGCGTTCTAAACGATGCCTCCAAACACGGATGCAGCCATCATGGTCCTGTATACAGAACCGAGATTCATCTGAAAAGATGACGTGATGCCATTCCCACGTCCAGGTTCGTCGCTGATCACACCATTGAAGGCGCTCCTGTCTGTGACGCAGCGTCAATGGTAGCCGAAGCCATGGTCGCCGTGCAGACAATCCATGCTGCTGCAAACGTCGTCAAACTGTTCGAGCAGAAACTTGCCGCCTTGCAAATGACTCCATTTCTCGACTCAGGGTTCGTGACGTGGCTGTACGATCCCTTGTGACCATGCGGATAAGATGTCTGTCTTCTCTGCTGTTAGTGATGGGAGGTCGCTGAGATCCTATATGACGTTCCGTATGATTATCCTGAACCCATCGATTCCATATTCTGCTAACAGTCATGGGGTCTCGACCGACGCGAGCAGCAATATTGTGGTACGATAAACCGCAATTCCGGTAGGCTATAATCCTTCCTCGATCAAAGTCAGACACGTGCTGATAGGAATTTCTTCTTCTTACAAGAGGCATTACAACAACTTTCTTTGCCGAAAACAAAGTTAAAACGGAAATTGAGTATAAGAAAACTGCTGTCAAATCTCTGGTTTTATACACATTGTAGATGTTGCTATTGTCGCCTGCTTTGTATGAATGCGCTGAAAATCTAATCATTTGCATATCACATCAAGTTCTACCTGTCATGCAAATTTCACGTGTGTGGTGTGCCGCTTTCCTGGTGTAACAATTTTAATGGCCAGTAGTGTATACATATATATATATATATATATATATGGTATCTCTTGAAAGTAATGTCAATTAGTCTATTCAAAATCATATATTGAATTTACTCTGTTATAAGTATTTAAAATTCTTAAAAACATTCTTCTTTTACGTCAATACACCGGCTTTAGATTGACTTCTTGAATGTAATGCAATGTTCCTCCTCTGGAATGACCTTTAATGCCGCGGTACAAGCTGTAACAAAATACTGAGCTTTCAGAACTGTTATTGATTTAGGAAATAGAAAAAGTATAAAGGTGTCAAGTCCGAACTGTACGAGGGCTGGAGTATCGTTGGCCCTTCTGCTTTTACTCTCGATCTCCAACTTCCTTTTGTTGTCGGTGAGGATGAAGGCACGTGGAAGGTTTTCCATCTTTAGCACTGAAGAAGAAGTACCCTGCGGTAGATTTTAGCATGCAGTACAGCAGCTGTGCGCTATGATGTATCAAAGATTTGTAATTTCAGTTAGTATAACCATGTACTTCAG
Organism: Latrodectus hesperus; assembly: GCA_037975125.1. Lineage (NCBI taxonomy): Eukaryota > Metazoa > Arthropoda > Arachnida > Araneae > Theridiidae > Latrodectus > Latrodectus hesperus. Next base: position 25,142 of record JAJQOW010000685.1, on the reverse strand, counting down.
AGAAGAAAGTATATGATCATTCCAGCGTCTGATGAAACAAAAACAAGGTAAACGTTTCGCTTTTGTAAGCTCTTCTGTTAGAGTAAATATAAAACAAAAATATGGTTAACACTCTCCACAAAATACGTCGAAAAGGTAAGTCATGGATGAATATTCAGATGCTTTATGACTAACTTAGATGTTAAGAATTGATAAGCACATAAATGAATTTTATATTAAACTAATATTTGAATACATTTAATATATTTGTGTATTATACATAATTAATAACCACAAAATCTCTGATGGTTTCAATTTCAATCTTTAATAATAAAGAATTATATTTTGTAATATAAAATTTATATCACCAGTGTATATATATATATATATATATATATATATATATATATACATATATATATATATATATATATAGATAGATAGATAGATAGATAGATGTGTGTGTGTGATAAAAAGTAATATTACTTTAAGTCTTCTGATGACCTGATGATATCCCATATGCTTTGGTATGTACAAAGAATATTATGCTTATTGGGCGATTCCACGTTATGAGTATAATTATCTTTTCCACAAATATGGATCATCTGCAAAGGAGAGTCTTAATTTTAATAAATCTAACTCCCTGGTAGACATGAATGCATTAATTATTTCATTTAATTGGCCTTATTTGTTTAATGTTTTATACTGATTGAATATATATATATATATATATATATATATATATATATATATATATATATATATATATATATATATATATATTTATATATATATATATATATATACAGGGTGATTATAAAAAAACTTTGCCAACATCTGCACTTCTAGCGTCCATTCTATTTAACCGATCAAGATGATATTTCAAATATAGTTCTTTTGAGATATGCGCTCGAGATTCTGTGAATGGCAACACAGTGGCCCTCGCGGTTACAGTTATAGTGACAGAAACTCGAAATTTTTGAATGGCAACGTCTACTTTTTACCATCGCAAAATGTTCAGCACATGCGAAAACCCTAAACAGCGTTGAAACGGTACCGATATGTCTAAAAACGGACGTGTTCTGCAAACACAAAAAAGAGTTCTGAAAACCGGCCAATAAAACACGATCTGGGCGCACGCAATATATTTGCATGTGACAGAGTCAAGAAACCAATCACAGAACGCCGGTCGCCAGATATTCAGCATAGGAAACCTATAAAATACCAAGCGGGTATGCGAAGTCGTCATTCGGGAACTCGCACATGCCGACGATATGAGTCTTCCTAGGAAAGTTCGCGGTGAATTGATCAAACTCTATTACCAAAATGGGATGAACGCTGCGGAAGCCTTGCGTGTGTATCGCCGCAATCATCGACAACGACGCGGCCCATGTACTCTGCAAGCTCTGCGTGATTTAGTGCGGAAATTCGAAGATACAGGCTGCACCTGTGACAAACAGCGCTCCGGACGGCCAACTGTTTCTGAGGACGTTGTCATGGAAGTGACTGCAGGACACACAGAAACCGCAAGAGGCATAGCGCGCGTGTTGGATATTCCGAACTCAACGGTCCGCAAGCTCTTTCGCTCGGTACTTCACATGTTTCCCTATCGGTTCCAGCGCGTCCAGATGTTGGAGCCGGGTGACCCACAACAACGTCTGGACTTCGCAAATGCATTTTTGTTACGATATGATGCGGATAACGACTGGCCACTTCGCATACTATGGACGGACGAGGCACATTTCACCTTAAATGGCAGCATTAACACAAAGAATTGTGTGCACTGGGGAGAGACGAATCCTCATGCTGTGGAGCCAGTACCATTATTTGACGCCAAAGTGACTGCGTGGTGCGGCATTACAGCTACATTTGTTCTGGGCCCGTTCTTCTTTGAGGAAACGACCCCGACTGGCCCTGCAACATGTTCTGTAACGGGCCCTCGGTATGCAACCATGCTGAAAAATTATGTCTTACCGGAGTTGCGTCGGCTGAATGCACTCAATGACATTGTTTGTATGCAAGATGGCGCACCTCCACATATAGCGAGGTCAGTTAAAAGGCTCCTGGATCAGCATTTTGGTGATCGCATCATCTCACGTTATTTTCCTTTTCCGTGGCCTGCGCGATCCCCAGATCTGACGCCTATGGATTTCTGGTTTTGGGGCTATCTCAAATCCAGAGTTTATCTGTGCAATCCTCACACATTGTCGGACTTAAAGGATTCTATACGGCGTGAGATTGGAAACATCCCTCGTGCCATGTTGCGTGCAGCGACATTGTCCACCGTCTCCCGCATGCAATGCGTAATTGCCTGTGATGGCACTCATGTGGAAAATGTTTGAAATTAATAAAGATTTTTTTCTCTATGTGTTCTCATCATTGAGCAGTGTCTTGTCTCTGTCGTATGCATAATTCCTCCGTGCGCCTTGAAGAACTGTTTGTATGTGTATAACACGTCGGTTTTCGGACATATTGATACCGTTTCAACGCTATTTAGGGTTTTCGCATGTGCTGAACATTTTGCAATGGTAAAAAGTAAGCGTTGCCTTTCGAAAATTTCGAGTTTCTGTCACTATAACTGTAACCACGAGGGCTACTGTGTTGCCATTCACAGAATCTCGAGCGCATATCTCAAAAGAACTATATTTGAAGTATCATCTTGATCGGTTAAATAGAATGGACGCTAGAAGTGCAGATGTTGGCAAAGTTTTTTTATAATCACCCTGTATATATGTATATATATATATATATATATATATATATATATATATATATATATATATATATATATATATATATATATATATATATATATATATATATATAAAGTTAATACGACAGTCTGTCAGTATTTACCTTTCACACGGCTGGCTCTTTCTAAACGTGCAGAAAGAGTTGCAAAGTGAAAATTTCATATATTTTGCCTAATAATACATTTTGGTATCAATAGCATTAAAGTGAAAATGTTGTTTCAAACTGTAACTCTCCTATCCAGAATCAATACCATAAATAAATGGAGTTAGCATTTTACATTTACATTCTTGACATGATAGTGAATAAAATTTCCAATGTTTGCACTTGTTTAGAAATAGCGGGCCTTAATTGCCAAGCTTTGATGGTTCAGCCATTCTCGAAGGTGTAAATAATATTTTTTCTTATTTTGCTAGAAATAATGATTGATATCATAAGCAGCACTTCTTATCAAATCATTAGTGTTTACATCATTTACTTATCCTTTTCTCCCCAACGCATATCTTTTATCTATACTTCGTAAGTTTTTTAGTTCAATTGTCTTTGAAAGATATAAATAATGACAAGAAATAAACAAGTATAAAAATATATTCATTAAGAATTATCAGAAAACTTACATTCGGCAAATTTTCGTGGAAGAACATTAAAGAGGATTTTACGCTTTCTACACTTTCTTCATCCGGATAAATTCTGCAATCCTCTGTCGTCAATGAGCAATTATTTTCCTTAGAATCTCTGCAAAATAGCAAATAAGTTCATTAGGAGTATTTATCCTACTTTCTTAATAAGCCGTAGTTTTTTAAATTAAACATAAAATGCATAAAATATTACTATATTTTAAAAATAAATAAAAACAGAAAGCAATAAAAGCATATTGTGATTAAAAAAAGAACAAGTTTTCATAAGAATCCTGAAGTGAATCGCAAAATCTAGCAATAATTGTGGTGAAAGATAACGCAAAATATCCATGATACAAAATAACTAGATAATATTCTGACAAGCTTTAAAAAAGGGTAAAAAAATGTATTAATTCTTTATTCTGTATGTTCTCTGTTGTACATTTTCTGCACAGCAAAAAATGACAAATTTGCTCCAATTGACTTAATTTTTTTATATATCTATTTGTTTAGTAGGAATTCTATCATCATTTATATGCAAATTTCAAATTTTAAAGTTTTAAATTTTAAAATTTTTATATACATATATTTGTTTAGTAGGAATTCTATCACCATTTATATGCAAATTTCAAATTTTAAAGTTACTTTGTACGAAACTACACTAGGATTACTACAGAGCAGCTTCAGATCTTTAACTGATAAGCTATCATTGCCGGTGATTACAAATTCGGCTTAACACTATAGGACATCCTTTGAAGTTTCCAAACCTGGCAAAAGTAACCATCCAGATTCTTGACTCTATTGAACACTTTTTTCCATACAAAAGGACAACAACAACCATAATAGGAAACTCAGATGACCAAACTGAATGGTGGCAGAAAATGGGTTAATGGGCAATCTATTAGTGACGCAGAATTTGCGTTGCATTGCTTTTCAAAAAATACGCGTATTATATGAAAAAATACACAACAAAATTATCATCGAGTGACTAAATTATTATCTATTTAAATGTAAACTTTTCACCATTTTTGAAACAAAGTACAGTACATCACAACAGAAAAATAAAGGGAAATGAGAAGACGATCATATATTAACTTTAAAAAAAATGACATATCAAAGTTCAAGTGAAGGATTTTTCAATTTCAAAATTTCTTTAATAAGAATCATAATTACCACTGTTGAAATAGTGACCCGCGATATAGATTTTTATATTGGAAATAACTTGATTATTAGTATTCCATGAAACTCCCATGGTTTGGTAAAACCAATTCGAGGTTCGAAAGCAAAATCAGTATGACGACATCTGCAGCATTATGAGCTGTTAATTCATGCCACGTATACTGTTGAGGCTCTCTTGCCAAGAGAAATCATGATATTAAACAAGAGAAGTATGCACAAGAGTGAAACCATGAATCCTGGTTCTTCTTACAAAATCATAAGTGATACAGTATACGTTACGCAAAAGATAAAGCGTTACAATAAATTGTATTCTTTTTGTCAGTACATTTTTAAATTCATAATACAATTATTATAAAAATTTGCTTATTGGATACTATTCAAAATTTCGTTATAATATCTTATTTTACTTATAATGATAATGTGCTTCTGGAAATGTACAATCTGTTACGTGAACATTATCGCTGCCGTCAGTAGAAAAGTAGGGTGGATATCTCGGATCATTATGGAAGCCATTTTCATCAAATACTCCATATCTGTACTTCAACCACTCTCTTGCCAATAATTTCCCTAAAATTGAAAGAAATTATGTTAAATTTGTATTCTTTACCATGAAAAGCGATAAAATAATAATTAAAAGATTTTATTTTACTTTATAAAAATAAATAATAATTAAAAGATTTTATTTTACTTTATAAAATTCTTTATAAAGCATTAAAAAAAATAAATGTTCTAATGAAGATAATTTACAACAGTTTTAGCCATCCAACAGACATTGGTTATAAGATGTTCGATTTACATTTTAAACATTAGTTGTTACTAACAGTTTTTCACTGATCAAAATATCTTTGTTCTTTATTCATTAGAAGAATCATGTAGTCATATAAAAATAATTTCAAACAGGATTTGGTAAAAATTTAACTAAATAGTTATAGATGAGGGAGAATGAGATAATACATTTATAGTTTCTTAGCATTTTTAATTTCAGGAAATGTGCTTGTGTGAATTCTAAAATCGATGAATAACTAAGCGCTTTAATCCACTGTCGCGTTGAGTGCTTGTATAAATGTTCGAAAATCACATTCCCGGTCAAATTCTTTCATGGGTTAAAAATGACTATTAAGATTAAAACAAACCCCGATCAATATATTTCATTTACTTCTACTTCTCAAGTAACTATGTAAGACATAGTTTCAAAGATTTCAAACCAAATATTCTCAAAAGCTAGCAAAGAAGTAAAAGACAAATAGATGGAATTACGGAAAATTTTAAGAATTATAGCTCTTTTATTAAATATTTTTATGTAATTAATGTCTTAACAATACAAAAGAATATTCATTTTAAATTATGGTTTACATGTATGAACTTTTCATAAAGGAATTTAATACGTTGACTATTATAAGAAACATGTGGTAATAGTGAGATAAAAGCGATATTATCTTATTGTTATCATGTGGTTAATCAGTCATAAAAATGACCGGGATTAAACTCAATTAATTAGTTATTAATATTAGAAAATAGCAGATTACTTTGCATCCACATGCTGTCAAATATTAACAAGTTTATCAGAGAATGCTGTGTTGTAAGTCAATTATTCTCCAATTAATGAATAAATATGTTTGACAAGTAATAGATCTGGAGAAGAAACTAGCCAAATTAGTAAAGAAGTTCGGAAAATTGTAAAGAAATTTTGAGTAGTATCTAGAACACACACAAAAGTGATTTCGAACTACGTTCATTCAAATGTAACCGTCAATAAGATTTGGAAATTAGGGAAGAAAAAACCCCAGCTAATTCTGATAAATACGATGCTGACTGGTTTATACAATATTAATGAGTACAAAAGTGTCATGAAAGTGGAATATTCCCCTTAAAAAGTTTATATGCGTATATGATCAGTATTTTGATTCATATAATTCATCTTTCATCAGCCTGTATTCTGATTTTAGTCAAATCATTTGTATATTATGGATCTAAGCATGATTCCTCCAAACACACATGATTATATCCTTCTTTGTCTACCTCCACCCTTATTGAAAACAAAAACGTTCGTAATTTAGAGTCAAAGGTAACCGAATTATGGTTATGTACAGGGTTATCTTTTTTAAAGTGATAGTGTTTGGAGCGTCCTGTAGCGCGATCTAATAGCCGAAATGACACCAAGCTTGGTAGTTAGACTAATCAAAACATAGGAGAAAAAAAATTCCGTAAAAAAAATTTTAGTTTCAAAAATCACCGTTAGGACATTTTGTGGCGCTGCTGTAGCTTACAATAACGGGAATTAGCATAAAACACGAGTATCAAAGAAAATACAAATATTGTGCAATGACAGTGCCCGTAATAGAGGCTATAAAAGCAAGTAGTAAACAGCTCCGACAAATAATCTCAGCTGAAGTAATTGAGCTTCAGTGGCAATGCCTCTCACGTTACCGGAACGTGCGTTTATGTTGGTGAAGTATCAAATTTGTCTATTCTAAAGGAAAACATCCAGAAGACAGTGCGGGATATTCTTTTTGATATGATACGTATGGCTGTGGAGAACGTTATGCACAGAATGCACGGTGTTAATTCTGAGAACGGTGCTCGCATTGAATGTGGTCTAATTCCTCCAGCTCAAGTTAATGTAGTAAATAAACATTAATAATTTAAATGTTCGATTGTATGTGTTAGTATTTTTTCTCAAATTTATACATTGTAAAACGGCACAAAATGTCCTAGCGGCGATTTTTAAATTTTTTTTTCGGAATCTTTTTATTTTCGTGTCTTGATTAGTCTAAATACCAAGTTTGGTGCCATTTTGGCTATTAGATCACGCTACAGGGCGCTCCAAACACTGTCACTTTAAAAAAGGTCACCCTGTATGTGGTAAAGGAGTCTATGAAAACAATTTGCTTATTTTACAAGTACAGATGAGACATAATCATGCCAATCACTTCCGCCAATCAATCATTTCCTGTTGCTTCAAGGATTTCACATGAGCTCTTTGGCTATGTCCGATACGATGACTGATCTATCACTCGCACGGATAGCTGGCAATCTCCAAATCTTTAATTCTTCCTCAGAAATTTGTGCGAACACCATTCGTTTTGTTTTGCGAAATATATTAAAATAGCAAATCTAAAAACATCTCGAAAAAACATAAGTCCAGTTTTTCAAAATGGCTTTTCTACCCTTTTTTTATAAGGATTTCACATATCGTTATCCAAGTTCTATTGAATCATAAATGTGATGAAATTATGGCAATAGGATTCATCACTCATATGTCATACCTCATTGCTATATGTGTGGATTGTGAGAATTTCTTGCAATTTGAAATATTTCTTTCACTTGGTGCATATTTTGACTGCCAGCGTTACAACTTAATCTGTTTATCAAAATAAAATTCTAAATAAGCTGCCATCAGATACTTTCTCACTGATGAATACAGTTGAAATTTTAGCGTTTCCTTTAGCAAGTTCTAATAAAGTTCCTAACGGAACGTTACAGCACCATTTCTTGAAGCAAAAAGACAAAACTATTTACAAATAGTAAAAATACAGAAAATACAACTAATATTCAAAAAGGTAGTTATACAAATATATAATTTATAAAATAAATTTACTATAAAACAAATGATTTTAATTATAAAGTAAATAAACTAATTTTTTAAAATTCTAATATTTCTATTCAAATTTATACAAATGTTATTTTTAATTAATTAATTCAAATTTATATTATACTCGTAATAATTTTAATAGCATTAATAAACAAATAAAAAGATTGGAAATCATCCAAATTAATAATACTCCAATTAATTTTATTAAGCACTATTTGGCTGTAGAATATTACTTACAAGAGTGAAATAAGGCGTCGGCATAAACTGTAGAAGGGTCGCCCAAGCCTTGAAGGTTTTATAAAAAGCTTAAAATACCAATAGTGTTTACACTTAATCTTTCAATTTATGTATTTGGTTTACTTTTTTTGTATTTATATGCAATTTTGCAGGTTTCAAATTTGATATTTTATTTAGGAAATTATGAATTTTTTCATTATATTTATTCTCGTATTATTATCTTTGATTTAAAAAAAGAATTTGTTTTGGTCTGACTTTGGCGAGTAATGGCTTCATTTAAACTTTAGTCTCAGGCCATTGCAGAGAAACCATACTTTTTGGCAATGTGGTCATCACCCCCTGACGAATCTGGCCATGTTGGTGCTTCATTCCATTTGATTTATAGAATTTATCCATTTTCCTTTTATTCTGTAAGTCTGTTTAAATCAATCAATTTTAAACTTCATATTTTAAGCTTTCTTTGTCAATTGTTTGTATGTTCTATTTGTTTACTATATGTAAATAGTTTTGTCTTTTTGTTTTATTGTTTTTCTTTTAGCATTCATTAAAATTTTTAAAAATATTTCAATTATTTATATTTGGGTAATTTTATTTACACTACTTTTGCACTGAACGTATTACTAAATATATAATGTTTTTAAATATTTTTTTGTTTATTTCAAATTATTCTATTGCTTTGTACATAATGAATTACATTTTTGTAATCACTTAGTATCTCAAGATCGATGTTTGCAAACTTGGCACACTCATTCAAGTTTGTTTTATTATATTCAAAAATCAATTCGTTTTTACAAGATAATTATAAAGCTAAATGATGGTTAGGTATTAACTAATGCGTTTGATATCATACTTGAATAAATATGAGAATAGATACTCTTTGTTAATGTACTGGAAATTGTACTCGGAGAAGATGGTGTACCTTTTGGATAGGATGAGGAGTGAGCTGCCAAAAAACCACTTGGAATAGTAATCTCTGTTCCGGGAATTCCACAGCCACCATATTGCAAAGCATGCGGCTGTTGTCCAAATGCACTATCAGTTATTCCCTCCACCCGGATATCAGGGGTGAGTTCCAAACTTGATAGCGGTGTGGGACTCACTCCTAAAATACTAGAATCCCATGATAAGGGCACGTGAAAAATGACACTTCCTATTTTCAAGCCAATAGCATCTTGAATTATCGAAGATGTCTCTTTCAGAAGTTCCTGTAAATGAATGATAATTTAAAAATTAAACTTAAGAACACAAATTATGTTATAATTAAAGAAATGTAAAACACGTTTTTTTTTAACGTAATTCAGTTATGTTTCTTCCACATTAATTTTTTTCTCAATTTTTCAAAATGCAATATTTGTTTGCTGGATTTTTTTTAGCTAATTATAGTCACTTTGATGATATTACTCTCATGTTTCAAAAATGAACAGGTGTAATTAATTAAACATAATTAAGTTTTTACATGCTGTCTCTTAAAAAAACTTTTAAGATATTTTTATTTTATTATAATATTTCACTAGAGTCTTAACCATTCACTATTAATTAAGCCTGATTGAGATGAAATTAACAATAAAAGAATTGAGGAACAATGAAAATATTTTTTTAACGCGAAAAGCAGTAAACCAATGCAAATTAACAACCACCTTAAATACCATTGGCATTTGATCCCAAACCACATAATGGAATAGAGAACGGTTAGACTTTACAGAACATAAGCAACAATTTTTAACAATAATAGTTTAAAAATATATATGCTAATTATTCCACTAACCTAACCAATCATAAGCAATTAAAAAGGAATCAAGGAATTAGTATCTGAAAACTTAAACACAAAAATATCAAAAAATTTAAAAGAAAAATACAAGCATTTGAAAACGCATTTGAATTAATTCAAAAAATAGAAATTTTGTTAACTAACTAGTTACAAATTCCGGAATGATTATATTAATCAATTATCAAACTATGATTTTCCCTAGTGTTTTCAATTTTTTGATACCTTTAAAATCCTTAACCATTATTTTTATTAAAGTTACAAAATGACACTTCCTACTGACTAGCTAAAAGACATTAGAAGTTTCTTCTTCTTTATGGTATTCTAACCAGAAAGTTTTCTTTTATTCACATAGTGAAACATATAGTTACTTATTATCTACCTTATTAAACTCATTGCTGACCAACTTGTCAAGTGGTCAGCATGCCTGACTGTGGATAATGAGGTCCTGGGTTCGAATCCCGGTTCGGGCATGGATGTGTACTTTCTCTATCTATCCTGTCTTTATCCTTTCCTTGTACGAATGAGGTGTGAATGGTTGCCTACCCTATAAACGGGTTCCTATGGCATGTATGTAATGAGGAAGTTGGACTCCACACCAAAATATGGTTCAGTTGAAAAAGAGGAGCAGCGCACCCCATATTGCCAGCAGGCTGGCACACGACAATGAATTAATTAAATTTATTTTGTTAATCAGTATTAATTAATATCATCTATCTTTTTATTTCTATATTCAGTTTTTCGCTTTCAGATATGACAACACAATTTTACAGGAACAATTTTCTGTTTTTCTCTCTCCCTAATCCATTCAAGTCTCACTTCCTCTTGCTGCTAACTTTGTTAATATTAATTAAATTATTTTTCCTTTTATGAGCAGCTTTTAAATATTTTATACAACTCTTAAAAAATTTATTTTGTAATTTAACCTCTGTTTGCAGAGGAAAGGCAAACCCTTCTTGTGTGAAATATCAAACTAAAATTGATTTTTTTAAAACTTTTTAGCTTTGAAATTTTCTGGCATGCTTGTGCCTGGAATGATATTCCAAGTTTTTTGTTCCAACTTTGTTTGGAGATTCTTCAGTGAGATAAACCATCGTTTCGTAGTCATTCATTATAAAAATATTTTCAACAGTCAAATTTGATCAACTGTTAACAGAATTTCTTAGAATTCTTTTTTACCCTTACCACATAATTTTATTAAGGACAACAATAACTGTCTCCTCTTCAATTGTTCACAGAATGTATTAATACATTAAGGTTTTTGCTAGTATATCTCCTTAAAAATGGTGGACTATTTATAAGTCAATGCATATAAATTTCAACTGAAAAAAATCCATATATGCTTAGAATACGTTCATTTAATTACATATAATCAAATCTAAAAATTGTTTGTACGATAAAAAGATGGTTCCACAAGTCTTTCAGTTTTGAAGTAACTTCTTAATACACTGCTCAAAACAATTAAAGGAAATTGCGGTTTTAGGTGGATCTTGTGGCTGGGAAACTTTTTAGCTGATTGATACGTGGTCGACAGACGTAGTAGGTTATATGAGAATAAATTACACATGTTTGACAGAAAAAATGCATTTTATTGCGCATTTGTGTACAAAAGGAAAAAACACAATTGGTGCATATGAGAAAAAAAGAATAAGAAAAGGTGTTGTCTTCAAAGGAAGTCATTTTCAGTAGGGGGTATGGTTTCCATGGACGGCCAGCAACGTTGAACACCTTTGAGGCATGGAGTCAATGAGGCTATTAATCACGAGTTGGGGTATTCTGTCCCATTCTTCCAGAAGAGCTCTTTTCAGTTTTTGGAAAATTTGTGGGGGTGTTTGGTTGCCAGCAACTCGTCTTTCTAAAGCGTCCCAAACGTGCTCTATTGGATTCATGCCTGGAGAACACGCTGGCCATTTCATTCGTACGATTCCTTCCTTGAAAAGGAAATCCTCCAGCAGGTTAGCACAATGTGGCCTGCAGTTATCGTCCATTAAAATGTAGTCATCTCCGATTGCTGCAGCGTAAAAGACTACAATAGGTCGGAGGATCTCATCCCTATATCGGCGACCAGTCAGAGGTTCATCTCGAATGATATAGAGGTCTGTGCGCCCGTCAATGGAGATGCCGCCATACACCAACACTCCCCCACCGCCAAATCTGACGCTTTCGTGCACGAACGCTGGATTATTCTTATAGCCACGGTCGCTCCAGATGAAAATACGCCTATTATCAGGATGAACAAAAAAACGGGACTCGTCAGAAAAAAGAACATTGCTCCATTCATTTCTCCTCTAGTTCACATGCTCTGTTGCCCACTCCCTGCGGTCGCGACGATGCCTTGATGTTAGTTTAACGCATACCATCGGTCGGCGAGCATACAGATCTACACCATAGAGCCGGTTTCGGACAGTCTGAGTTGAAACCGTGGTGTCAGTAGCCGAGCGAAGGTGCTGTTGGAGAAGAGTAGCGTTCATATTTCGGTGTCTCCGAGCCGTTAACTCTAAATAACGATCCTCATTGGGCGTTGTTGCCCGTCTACGACCTTGCCCTGGTCTTTGGCCTGCACTTCCAGTCTCCAAAAAACGGTTACAGATCCTGGAAATCACACTTTGTAACACTCCAATGGCTTGCGCTACTCCGGCTTGAGTTTGGCCCCCTTCTAACCTACCAACAACTCTCCAAGCTTCTGAATCGGTTAAATGACTTCGCTGAGACATCGTACTCATCGAAACAAAGCAGTCACTGAATACCGATCATCCTTGTATTCATTGTCTTTTATTCAGTTGAAAGTCAAATTTCATTCACTGCCACTGAAGTGACGTTTTTGACGTCGAACTCAAAATTAGCATACTCCACAGTTTGAAAATCAGAAAGATTTTCAGAAGTGATTCTCTTCTTCCATTTTCAGCAAAAAACTTTCGTTTATATCTTTATTTTATGTAAAACTTACAATATCCATTAATTGCTTTGAGCAGTGTGTACATTCCTATCTGAACTCTGAACTACGAAAAAATAAAATAAATTTTTTAATTTATTCTTCTTATTTTCCTTTCTTGCCACAAAAAAATATTATACAAACTTTATTATAAATATTTTATACTTAGGATTATTTTAAAAATGGCAGAAAAATTATACATGAATATAAATATGATAAAGTTTTGGTTTTTAGACAATAAGTAATTTAATATAGCATTGTTTTTGTATATTGTGAGTTAATGTATAATTATAAAAACTACGAGTCTAAACAATAATTATTATAGTTTACATTTAAAATACTAAATTCACATTCCTACTCTAAGGACTTACGTTAGTATTTAAGCTACAATTTTTCAAAGAAATTATTTTGGGCACAAACCTCAGAGCATATACTCAGAGATTAGCTTTTTATCAATTTAAAACAGATGAGATGTTAATCTACCTGTGTTAAATTAAAATTTAAAGCCGGTGTGTTGGCAGACTTCTCAATAAAAGTAATTTCGAAAATAACAATTCTAAAAGAAAAGGGAATATTACTAAATAGACAAAAGAGTCCAAAATTTTTATACGTGTTTGGAATAAATAATAAAAAATTTATATTGATATTATTTAGTTTGAAATCAAATATTTCTTGATAAAACCAATAAAAAATTTATAGGGCTGTGGTAGCCTAGTGGTTAGGGTATTGGCCTTCCATCCGGAAGGACGGGGTTCGATTCCCAATGCCGTCGAAGACCTACCGAGTACATGCGATTTACGTTCTCGTTAAATCTGTGAAAATCGAAAGTCCTGTGGTCGGTCGTTGAGCAGTGACCTTGGGTGCAATGGTCTGGAGAAAATTTCCTCCCCCTTCAGATCGATGTCAAAATTAAGGGAGTGGATTCTCTGGTGATGCCATCTATCAAAGGATTTAAAAAAGAGAAAAGATGTACTTTAACCTTTATGGTGCTCTGATTAAAACGAAAGACGTTACCTATTGACTTGAATTCGTATTGTCAAGGCATAACGAGCTTGGCTTGTCCAAGTGTCATAAGTAACAACAACAAAAAATTTATATCGGTAAACAAGAAAGTTTTGCCGTTTTGGCTTTGCCATTGAATGAAGTGAGAATAAGTATGCCAATTAGTATATGACGTGGATGAGGCAAAGGTCAGTCGAGAGTAGGAATATCAGTGGCTATAAAAGCATGTCCACCATGCACATTCATCAATTGCAACTCGTACTATAGCGAAGAGAAATGGACGTGTCGAAGAAGCTTGTTCGGTGTTGTCTGCTGTCAGCTGCTGCATCAAGTCGCCGAATATGTCAAGCATTTGGGGTTAGTGCTGTGAATGAACGTACGGCAAGGCATTGGTTTCACAAGTCGGGAGATTTGTCCCTCTGTAATGAAACTGGTGCCTGGTGGGCTAGTCGTTAAGTGGTTCATTATGAGCTGGTATTAAGGGCCCAAACAGTCACTGCGGACCTATACTCGCAACAATTGGAACATGTGCTAGAGGCATTGTAACAGAAGGAGCACTCACTGGTTAATTGCAAGAGTATCTGTTTTTGACCGAAAACGAGATGCCGAATGTCATGCGGTTGGTCAAGAGTGCCATACGGCAACTTAGTTGGAAGACCTTGTGCCATCCTCCTCATTCACCTAATCTTGCACCAACAGATTTTTCCCTAACAGATACGGATATTAACAAATTGTATATAGGATGAGTTATCACCAGAACTAACCAGTCCTCTTGTTGTTAATTAATGTTTTATTTGTGTCCTATTGTATTATCAAAGATTTTCTAATGTATTTGATATAATTTGTGTATAGTGCTGTAACCATTGCGTTACCCCTCTCCCAATTACACACACCTGATTGGTTGTGCGCTCTAGACTTGCTAGGCCCCCCCTTTAGGGGCATGTAAACATTCTGTATATAGTTTCATTTCATTATTCGGATTTTGTATCTTATTCGGAGCTGTCATCAGCTCACTGTCTTTTGCTTGTGTTTTGTCTGTCTGTTGTTGTGTTTTGTGTTACAAGCTTTTCCATACTACTGAGGTGTCTTATCTCACTCTGGGGTTTCTTCTACAAATTTCTCACCTTATTTGATGCCGAGCAAAAGCCGCTACGTGGCTAGTACTCGAATAATGCGTATATCGTCGTAACAGATTTTTCACCTCTTCCATACCCTGGACAATCTTTTTCAGCTAAAATCCTTCATCAATGAAGCAGATTTGCGCCAAGCTTAAATGGACTTCTTTGCATTCAAATCCCCGAATTTAACCGCAAGGTGATTGCAAGACTGGCGACAAGTTGGCAGAAGGTGCTGGAAGCCGATAATAATTGCTTCGAGGACTAACAATAGGCTACACTTTCTGTTGGTTATGTTCTTTTGTGTCATTAAAAACTGCAAATTTCCTTGTTTACCTTGTAAACACCATTTGGGAATTCTAACAATTAATTTCTGTATTAATTTCAGTCAAAATTAAAGGGTTGAATTAAAATAAATAGCAATAATGTAACTAAAAAAACGCATTCTTTTTGTAAAAAGGATTATTAAAGGTAACTTTTTTTATTTGGAGACAAAAAAAATGCAGAGAAATTCATATTTAAAAAATGGCTATTCAAATATTAACTTAAAATAAAAGTATTTGCATTCATATTGTAAAGGAATTCAATTTATACTTTTTATTAAAATATCAAGCATAATAAGAGTCCATGTTTGAAATTTTTTGTTCCCTATTCTGAAATTCGTATTTTACGTATCTAATTCATTAGCATACGGAGATAATTAAATTTCTATTTTAACTGAAAATTATTTTCTGAATAGATTTATATTTAAATTCTGAATTTAAATAAAATTATTTTGTTTTTAGTTGAATCTTGACATGTATTCTTGGCTTTATATCATACTCCTTTTTTTATATCCATCTAAAATTTTTGCCCCCTCCCAATTCAGATTTTAAGAGCGGTATCGGTTGTCATAGTAACATATCAATCGGAAATTTAAAGTAGAAGTAAATCATATATGCGAAGATTTGCTTATTTTTGAGTTTGCATTTATCTATTACCTTTTAATGTAAATGCAAAACAATCAGTGTAACATGTGTTAACTTTTTATTAAGATTTGAATCATTTAGAATTAAAAAATAATTTTAAATATTAAAAAAATCATAAGCTTCTTTCACTTAATACTATAAAGTTTCAAAAAGAATTTATTTCCATTAAAAAAAGGAATTAAAATTTATAAAATAAGAAAATTCATTTTGTTAATTAAAATTTCTTCTGATTACTTAACAATGGAACTTGCAACATAAAACAAATTAAAAAAAGTTTGAATACATATGTTACAAGTTAGAATGCAAATTTATGTTATTGTGGATCATTTAAATGATTGTTTAAAAACTCTAAATAGAAGAAGAAAATTTCAAGTGTAATATTCCCTTAAAATTTAATCATTTTAACGAATTTCTTTTTTTAACCTATTTTTATTTTCTCAATAATTACTCATGTACAAAATATTGTTAGTAATTATATAAACTCTTTCAATTAAAAAAATATATTCCACCATAAACAAATTGAAGTGTTCAATTTCTATTAGACTTTCAACTAAAGTTAAACATACTTAAATACATTATAAGAAAATTTTAATTTTAAATTTATTTTTACAATAAGAAGTGCACAAAATAATGTTTAATAACATCATAAATATTGAGGTAAGTGTAAATACGATTCCAATTCAAATTCTTCATTATTTAATGGGATTAGATGTTTTATTTTATAATTTCAGGCATGAATATTAATTTTATTATTAATCTCTTTTTTGTATTCTAAAGTTTAATATTGAGAGACCATGTTTGGTTCAAATATTCTTCACTATCAGCTAATTTTCTACTCATTTCTATCGATTGTTTTATTCAATTCTATCAATATTATTTCGATTCTGTTCTATCGATATATTTTCAAATATGAATCTAAACCTTTCACTCAATTCTTTACAAGAAATCTACATCAAAAACATCTCATAAAGTGCTCTTCTTCATTCCTAGTTAGAATAATTCACTAGCTAGAATTATTCCTTCTAAATATTTGTTAAATTTTAAATCAGGACTTATTCACGGAAATTGTTATTTTATAAATCCTTTGTATCAATTTCCAGTTATTATAAAGACCTGTTAGTCATATTACTTTCTTTCAGTTTTATAAGTTTAATTTTGTCAAATATTGGTTCAATATAAATAAAGGAGGAATTTCTAATGTCATAAAATTTCTTTGGTAATATCTATTGTGTAACTTAAATACCCTAACTTTAAATCGAAATTGAGTATTGAAATAAAACTTCATTAATATAATTTCAAGCAATAACAATCTAATTTTTCATATTCTGTTTAATTTCTTATACTTTTTTGTAATACATCGACATATAGCTTATACTCATAATATATGCTTATCTCAGTAAAACTATAAAATATATTTCTCTGTTTTTGTTTTTGTGTGATATTAAAGAAAGAGTAATTGGAATATCAAAGTATCTCTCTCTCTCTCTTTCTCTTTCAAGTTATTTTTTGATAAAAGGAATTGATTTAAAATAACATTTCTGAGCTTATTTATGATCAGAAAAAAAGCGACTACAAGAATTAAGGAATTTTTAATTCGTTAAAATAGGTAAACTTTATTGATTCTTAAATAGTAAATTGCTGAAATGAACATTAATTTAAAAATCATGTAAATAATATCTTTATTTTTGAAAGACAAATTAATTAATTATTTTTATTCACAAAGGAAGTATTCATGAACTTTAGATAGAAAAATTATTTATATTAATATTATAAGCAGTTAATTTAAACTTTTGTACAAATCTAAATCATTTTATAAAAATTGAAGTTAATTGATTCATTTTTATTATGTCCTGAATTCTGGAAGATGTAAAATTTAAATATTTCATGGTAATTTTTATTTCTTATAATACTATTATTATGGCAGAACTAATGATGATTTTTAAACTAAAGCACAAGTTAAAAATACAATAATTATCCAAATTAGCACAATATTGTAAATGTGTTATGTAATCATGATAACAATATATAGAAATAGTTAAACTCTAAATGAAATGAATAATCAATACACTTCTAGAAGAATTAATTACGCTGATTTTATAAATAAATTTTAATATCAATTATCTTATCAATAATTTATCTCAAATGAACTACATCCTTATTGCTCTTGGACATAATAATTAAAAAAGTTAATGATGCAATTAAATGATGAATTACTGAAGTAGACCAAAACCTATTATAATGCTGAAAATTTAGGGAACTGTATGATTATTACTCTTAGGTAATTATCACTGAATAATAAATATACTTGTAGTATAAAAAAGATGAAAACTTTTACATTTTAATAAAAACATATATTTATATTTTATATTACATACTTATTACGTAAAAATAAAATTTTTACGCATTTCCTGAAAACATATTCCTAGTTTATACTTTATATTATTACTATACTCATAAATTTTGAATAATAGATCGAAATATATTAAAAAATAATATTAAAATATAAATACATAGAAGAAATATCATGCAAAAAATTTTAATTTCAGATGCTTAAGTTTTAGTGGAATATGCTTCAAATTTAATATCAAATTAAATTTTTTAGTAACAAATTATTTAAAATAATAGAAAATGATATAAATATTTAGTATGAATCACAAGATCAAACCCTATTTATTCAGTAATTAATTAAAAGTAAATTTTCTGTTTATAAAATTCAGAAAATAATCATAATTATTTTTACCTTCGTTATAATTATTTATATTAGGTTATACTAAAAATATTCTTCTGAAATTAAATTTTTTTTAATTTTGAAATTTCTATATTGCTATATTATGATGTAGCAAAAATTCTGTATCTAATTTGGTTCTAATTTAAAATGAACATACTGAGATTTCAAAAGATTAACTCTCTCTTTATATATGTATGTATGTATGTGTATATATATATATATATATATATATATATATATATATATATATATATATATATATATATATATATATATATATATATATATATATATATATATATATACATACATACATATATAAAGAGAGAGTTAATCTGTATATATATTGATATATATATATATATATATATATTATAATCTCTTCCAAACGGCTATAATATTTCTTAATAAATATTTTATTAATAAAATATTTTACTGTAAAACTAATCTTTATATTCTTCAGTTATTTTAAAAATAATTCTGTTTTGAATTATTGATATTTGAAAATCATTTAGAACGATACTTAGTAAAAATATATACACTAATTGTTTCATGAAATAAATGTACATACAGCAAAATGTTGAATATCAAACAGTTAATTTTGTACTAAATGCTATTAAATGATAACGTTAATTGGACACATCTCAAAAAATTTTTAAAATTATCTGTAAAACCGATGCTTACGTTTATTAAACACATCAACTATATGCAAAGGTTGTTACATGTATTTCCCACACCCACACATACACGTAAATATTATATTTTGAAAATCATAAAACTAAATCAATGTATTTAGTACTTCATAATCATTTTTATTTTGTACTCACTTTCATGGAATTCAACAGGTTGCTTCCATCGTCGGGATTTATTCTTGGCGAAAACGACACCACTACATTCTGATATACTTTATTCTCAACCTTGACTTCCGCTCGCGCTCCGCGGACGAGCCATACTAGGCACAAGATTGCACAGGACCTCCCGAAGAGAACAATCATTCTTATTTGTTTGTGCTTGAATATTATTTTGTCTAAAAAACGAGCCTGCTTGGCTTTCAATCCATTTTGATGGTCGTGCAGAAAAGAAATGGTAGAAATGAAGGCGATATCATTTTGAAGAGAACCGTGAGATAACAGGTAAAAAAATGAGTAGAGATAAAAAATAAGGTCTACTTTTTTTTATCATAGAGCAGAAATTATTCTAACTGAAGAACTTACTATCATTTTGCGACTACGTATTGGCATGATTCAGAGCGAATTTGATATTCTTTCGGTTCCGCGTCTTGAAAAGTGAAAGGGTTTTTTTCGAAAGATTGATATTTTAGCTTATTAGAAAAGAGCAAATAAATTTTTTTCCATTCACATTCGTTTAGCAGATATTTTTTCTCTACTAAAAATATTCCCACGCTGTGTTAAAATTATATTTATTTATAAGTTTCCTTAAAAGAGATTAAGAGTAAATGACCGTTTAGTTCTAAAATGCGTTATTTTTGAGAAAGGTAGAATTAAAAATTTTGTTAATTTATTTCCTTAAGTATTGTTACATAAATTGTTTTCAATGAAAAATAAATGCGCAGAAAAAGTTATGTTGATTTAAAAGCTTATAATAATATTATTTCCTAGTTTATTTAATGTTTCAGAAATTCCGTAACATTTATTAAGTAAATAAGCTCTAATTTTGCGGTATCTCTTTCTAATTCAAAAACATTTCCAATCATGTCATCTTAAATAATTAAATTATATTCCTTATACATTCTTGTTTAATACATAAAAAATTTATAATATTAAAAATTAAATAATTTGGTAAAATTTAAAATATTTAGCTTTATATGATTTCAAAAATGCTGTCATACAATCCTGTATTATAAACTTAACTACTTTTTACATTTTTATTTAATGCATAAACTTTATTATTTAAAAACTAAATAAATAGACAAAATATAAATTCAGGGATAAATTTTAAGCTATAAATTCAGAGATACATTTTATAAGATTTAAATTTAACTTTAATTAATAACAACCTATTGATATAATCATAAACTGTTTACAAAATAGTATTCTTCAACCATTTTTATGTATTACATGAGATATTTCACAACATTAATGTTAGGTAAATAGGCGAATTTTACAATATCTAGCTGTATTTTCCTTCTTAACAGCAGTTTTAAAAGATATTCCTGATTAATGAATCAGAGGTATGGGCACTGATTTTGTATCATAAGGAAGTATTATGGGAATTTTCGAGAAAAGTATTTCACGCTGCATACTTAATGGGATACAAGTGACTGAATCAAGGAGAAAAACATCTAATTTAGAAATCAGTAAGATATATATTCAACTGGATCTAGTAAATTTTATCGAATTACAGGGACACAAATGGGCTGGTATCTAGCCAGATTACATATGGATCATTCCTAAAAGAAAATCTTCCAGGCAAGGTCCATGAAAAATAGATATAGAGGAATACCATCGATGAGATGGAGTGTTGAGAAATGTCCTTAAGGTTAAAGAATGGTAAACAGCTGTAAAAAGCGGATATTAGTGGAGAAAAATCTCTCCAGAAAGTCATGGTTCACCCAAGATTATCGATGAAGATGCTTTGATTTTCAAAACTCTTCATTCATGCAGTCCTAAACTATTGACATCACGGTATTCTGGACATTTTGTTCAATAAATGAGAAATCTTCTAGTATTAAAAATGAAATAATTAAGCCAATTTTATGAATCTGGCTTTAGTCTTAAGAATATGTGACTCACGTACAAGCTTATCCTGTTAATTGCACAAATTCCTTACGCATTTTCGTTGAATACATGGGTAATTCCAAAATATAAACATGTAAGATGCTATAATTATAGTCACATTTTACAACATCTAATTTTTATTCTAAAACACTCCAGATTAAATTATTAATAGGAAATTATTCCTTATAGATTTTTATTTAATGCATAAGAAATTTCAAACTAAAAAAGTGAATAAATTTCATGATACCTAAATATAATGTTAAAAGATAATCTAGTAATGCAATCCTAAATTATCATCATCACAGTATTTATAAGTATATTGCAGTCCCCTAGATCAGTTATATGGCAAACCTAAACTATTGTCATTGGGTCAGTATCTGACCCACGATTGCTAGGCAATCATTTGTTTGTTTACGCGGGTTTATTTAGCTTTTCTAATTTGTGTGGATAATATTACATTCTATATTACAAATGGCTATTGCCCGTCTCAGAAGTGGCCATCTTAGTAACTTGAAATTCGTCGAGGCTATGAAGAAATTCGAAATTTGCTTCAAGTGTTTAAATGAACAGGCCTCTCCTGAACATATTCTTCAATGCCTTGGTCTCTCCGGGAGAGATCTGATGGAGAATCCACTTATGGTGCTGGACTTTTTGAAAGTGTACGCGCTCATGAACCTGGTCTAGCGCTGCTGACCTCGGTGGCATAAAACAACAACATTCTATTTATGTTTTTTCAATTTTTTGTGTAAATAAAAGTAATCTCATTTACACAAAAGCACAGAAACTTTACTCACATGTTGCTTGTTAAAAAGAAATCGATAAAGCAAAACAAATAACCATATTTAAAGAACTTTCTTCAGGTAAAGTACATTTTTAAGGTTGTGTTCAGTTATGCTTGTAGATACTTACACAGTACTTGTACCGTCCATTGGCTGTTTTATCTTGCGAGACGCCAATATGCGCCATGCTCACGTCTGTTATTCTCGATACTTATGCTAGGGCAAGAATTGTTTGAATCGATGACAAACCAGTTCTTATATCACAACGAATGCGAAACTAAGAATTATTAGAATCAACAGTTAGTTATTTCCTAGAGTGCGAAGAATTAGATTAGAACAGCGCACTCTCATGGGTACGTTATCAGTTCATTACTTTACCCGCGAATGAATCTAGTAAAAGCTATACCTCTTCGTCCACCTCTCTTCTCAAATATCTAGCATTTCTGACAAGCAATTTAAGGCGTGCATCAGTCTAGTCGATACAATCAATATAAGTGCTGAACTTAGCATCACCCATATTGAACGCGTTTAAAAGTAATGTGTAAATTAAAATTTCTTCTCCAATTACTGTATTATAAATATAAATATTTTTAATTGTATCTCTGTACAATGTCGGAGGTTAAAAAACTAAAATTTTGATACAAGTTCCAGGCCATATCAAGATGAATGGTTTGATAAATATGGTGTCATTGGAAGGAATAAAATGGTTATGCGTGTAATTTGTAATAAAAAAAAGTGACTTCAAGTATATATAATGTAAAAAGACAGTTTGAAATGCTGTATTCATTAATTTATGCATGGCAACAGATGAAGGAAAAAAAACGTCTTTTTTACAAAAGAATAAAGAAAATTTTTCTCAAAGCAATACTTTACAAAGTTTTTTGATTTCAGAAAATAATATTACAGCTACTAGTTTCCAAGTTACCCATTCCATTGTTCACCGCAAAAAAACTCTTTCAGGAGGAAAATTTGTAAAAAATTTATTTTTTAGAATGCATTCCTACATTGTTTGCTGATTTTCAATAAAAAGACTTGATTATAAAACATATAAATGAGTTACTTATATGTCACAATATAATTAAGGATCCAGTAACAGAATGAGAAAAAAAATATTTCTTGCAAATACATAACGACTTAAATTATGTAGAAATGTATTTAATTGATTTAGATGAGAATAATGATGTAAATGGTTATGAAAAATTTAAAGTTTTTCTCGGTATAAACCTGGAAATACACTGCTCAAAACAATTAAAGGATATTGCGGTTTTAGGTGGATCTTGTGGCTGGGAAACTTTTTAGCTGATTGATACATGGTCGACAAACGTTGTAGATTATATGAGAATAAATTGCACATGTTTGGCAGAAAAAATGCATTTTATTTCGCATTTGTGTACAAAAGGAAAAAAACACACTTTGTGCATATGAGAAAAAAATAATAAGAAAAGGTGTTGTCTTCAAAGGAAGTCATTTTCAGTAGGGGTATGGTTTCCACGGACGGCCAGCAACGTTGAATACCTTTGAGGCATGAAGCCAATGAGGCTATTAATCACGAGTTGGGGTATTCTGTCCCATTCTTTCAGAAGAGTTCTTTCCAGTTCTTAAAGAGTTTGTGGGGGTGGTTGGTGACCAGCAACTCGTCTTCCTAGAGCGTCCCAAACGTGCTCTATTGGATTTATGTCTCGAGAACACGCTGGCCATTTCATTCGTATGATTCCTTCCTTGAAAAAGAAATCCATCACCAGGTTAGCACGATGTGGTCTGCAGTTATCGTCCATTAAAATGAAGTCATCTCCGATTGTTGCAGCGTAAGAGACTATAATAGGTCTGAGGATCTCATCCCTATATCGGCGACCAGTCAGAGGTCCATCTCGAATGATAAAGAAGTCTGTGCGCCCGTCAGTGGAGATTCCACCATACACCAACACTCCCGCAACGCCAAATCTGACACTTTCGTGCACGAATGCTGGATTATTCCTACTCCCACGGTCCCTCTAGATAAAAATAAGCCTATTATCAGGATGAACAGAAAAACGGGACTCGTCAGAAAAAAGAACATTGCTCCATTCATTTCTTCTCCAGTTCGCATGCTCTGTTGCCCACTCCCTGCGGTCGCGACGATGCCTTGATGTTAGTTTAACACATAACATCGGTCGGCAAGCATACAGATCTACACCATGGAGCCGGTTTCGGACAGTCTGTGTTGAAACCGTGATGTCAGTAGCCGAGCGAAGGTGTTATTGGAGAAGAGTAGCGTTCAAATTTCGGTGTCTCCGAGCAGTTAACACTAAATAACGGTCTTCATTGGGCGTTGTTGCCCGTCTACGACCTTGCCCTGGTTTTCGGCATGCACTTCCAGTCTCCAAAAACGGTTACAGATCCTGGAAATCACACTTTGTAACACTCCAATGGCTTGCGCTACTCCGGCTCCAGTTTGGCCCCCTTCTAACCTACCAACAACTCTCCAAGCTTCTGAATCGGTTAAATGACTTCGCTGAGATATCGTACTCATCGAAATAAAGCAGTCACTGAATACCCATCATCCTTGTATTCATTGTCTTTTATTCAGTTGAAAGTCAAATTTCATTCACTGCCGCTGAAGTAACGTTTTTGACGTCGAACTCATTAGCATACTCCACAGTTTAAAAATCAGAAAAATTTTCATTTGTGATTCTCTTCTTCCATTTTCAGCAAAAAAATTTCGTTTATATCTTTATTTTATGTAACACTTACAATATTCTTTAATTGTTTTGAGCAGTGTAT
>JAJQOW010000684.1:77500-89401 GCA_037975125.1 Latrodectus hesperus | reverse complement strand
AGCTATGGTGGCTCTCACGAAGCAAATTTATTGTGCTTATAAAATTGAACAATAAAAATGATTTCTCGAACGTTGTTAGCGCGAATATTACAAGGTCATAAGAAATCGTAGCAGCTGTTTTTAAGATTCGATATTTTTAACTGTAATTTTTTCTATTTATTCGGATTAATTAGAATCATTTGGAATCTATTCTATACAACTCTTAAAAAATATTAAGACAAATTGTTTCTTTTATCATCTTAATATCATATTTACATGCTTTTCAGCGTAATGCGTATAATAAAGTAAAGTAATGGATAATTTTTTATATTTATAGATATAATATATATTATACACACAATTATATATGTAAATAGAAAAGAGATGAGAAATATTTTTAAAATGCATTTAAAAATACCATGTCCTGAATTATGATCAAAATTGTCTTTTTATTTCAATTCCTTTGAATATTGGATATTGCAATAAATTACTAATTTAATTATTGCAATTACATGTAATATTCTAATATTTGTCAGTATAATTAAATCCCAAATTATCTTTCATTGTAATTTTAATGAAATCGTAATAATAAATTATTAAAATATCTTTTTTTCAAAATTATTTACAAATATTTACTTTTATTAGTTTGTTTTGAATAAAGAATATTTCACAAATAAATGCTGCATTTATGGAACCTTACATATATTTTACACATAAATAAAAATAAAAAAATGTACTGTTGGCACTTGAGCATTTACGAGACTTTGCATATTTCATTTTACACAAAGTAATTAACTAAGCAAAAATTTCGATTTGTAACGTAAAAATACATATTTTTAAAAAGAAAGTATCAAACCATTGCAAGTAATTAACGAAATTTAAAAAAACGTTTTTTAGAATTTACATACATTTGATAAATTTCAATTATAAAAATATTTTTCCTTGAGGCAAAGTGAATCATTATTAATTTATGTAGAAAAATCAGATATACTGATGCTTATTTAATGAATAAGAAAAGAATTCAAAAATTAAGCGTAGGAATCCCTCATGAAAAAATTTAGGATAAAAACTTTCCAAATATATCTATATATCAGAAATGAAGATGGCAAAATCAACTTTAAAATTCGTTTTATCACATTAACATTTTTCAAAAATTAAAATAGTTTAACTATAAATGAATTTATCATGGGATACACATTAAGCAAATTACAAAACACAAATTTATTTTACTATTTTTTTTACTAATTAGGTGTTAAGTCTGTTGGAAACTCCTTCTACAAACTTTTTTTACTGTACCTAAAACGATAAATTTATAATGCAAAACTCAATCCGATATTAATTTTTATAAAAGAATAACACTAATTATTTAAATAACAACTATTCTTTATCCGAGAATAGCAAACAAAGTTCAAATGATAGAATATTTTATTATTAGAAATGAAGTTTACTAAAATAAAATTAATCCAGTAGCTTTAATTATTACCTTCTTTTTCTTTTATGACCTCAAAACTAGTTTGAATTAAATATGGAAAATGATAATTGGATATGCTTATTGTAGCCAAGGAAATTGAGTCGAAAGGAAATAGAAATGTCGAAAATGGAATGCCATTTCCACCATACATCATTTATCAACTGCGTCTGCGAATCACAAGATCTCTAGATGGATACTGTTGCAGACGTTGTATTATGCATTTGCGACTAATCAAAGAGACAAAATTAGCTTATCATTTTTGAATAGAAAAGAAGCTTTTGATTCTTCTTTTAACACAGAATAAGCAGTTTTTCATTTGTTCATTATTAATAACATTTATTTTAAACTTGTAGCATTTAAATTTGCTTTTCTACACTCTTCTCAACTAAAGCAAATCGTAACTCCATTCCTAACAGATATTTTCAAAAACATTAATCCGAAGCTTTTTCTTAAAACAATGAAAAACATGAAGCAAATTTTTGTGAAAAAAGTGCTATTGTTTTTAATTGTACTGAAAATATAAATTGGACAAGGAATAAATGGAGATAAATAAGAACTTCAAATTAATTAATTAAAAGTTATAGAACTTTTCGAAATCTTATTAAAATGTTAAATATATGAAATTAAACTCGACGATAAAACTTCAAACATCATGTGAAACTAGCAGCAAATATTTATTTGCAAGCTTCAAATGTTGAGACCAAACTGAATTACAATACAAACCAACTAAACATTAAATAGTTTAATTTTGATCATGAAATCACCAACAGATTTTTTAGAATTTAAATATACAGTTAAAATTACGTAAGGGACTTAATTCAGAACAGAGCAAACACTGAAATATACAAAACTAATAATTGAATTCATAAAATGCAATTTCAAGCGCCGAGAACAATCCCAGCTAAAAGCCATCTGTGAGGTTTGAACTCACGACCCCTAGTTTACGAAACCAATGCTCTAACCATTTTGCTATGATGGCTTTATGAGATGCGATTTATGCTGCTTATACAGGTAAACAATAAAAATAATTTCTCGAATGTGGTTAGTAGATATTACGATGTCATCCGTTATCGTCGAAGTTGTTTTGAAGATTCGAGAGTTAAATTGTATTTTTTAACTATTTATTATCTATTTATAATAATAAATCAACTTTCATCAGGTAAATTTCAAATAATGTACTCTTAATATACACTATAATATGAATAAATTAGCTTATAATTTCTAAAAGCAAGCAAGCTTGTAATTCAATGCTTAAAATAAAATGTTTACCACATTAATATACTAACTTTTATTATAATAATTATTTACGTATTATATAGTATTCAAATCAAATGTTAATAAATTACCTTTATTGGTGTCTTAATTAATACAAGGAAGCACATTGTATAGTAGCAAGTTTTTTCGTGACAAATATATTAGGCTTTTTCTTATGAGCAAGAATAATCACTATGATTTTTTTAATAATAATCATAATTATCATACAAATGGGAAATGAAAGAAGGGCCAAGGAGGAAAATGCAATTATATTATTAATAGGAAAAAGCAATTATATTAAAAATTGTAATTGCTTAAGAGAAAATATTTAAGTCTCAAACATTGTCATGAGACAGCCACCAGTGAGGATTGAACTCACGACCCCTGGTTTACAAGACCAGTGCTCTAACCACTGAGCTATGCTGGCTCACACGAAGAGAATTTATTGTGAGAATAACACTGAACAATAAAAATGATTTCTCGAACGTTGTTAGCGAATATTACAAGGTCATAAGATATCGTAAAGGTTGTTTTCAGTTGTAATTTTTAGCTATGTGTTTGGGAATATTAGAGTCATTTGGAATCTGTTCAATACGATTCCTAAACCAAATATTTTAAGACAACTTATTTATTTTTTGATCTTAATATCACATTTATATACTTTTCAACGAAATGCGTAAAATAACGTAAATAAAGTCGAGTAATAGATATTTCTTTATATTTAGATATTATATATATTACATACACATATATGTAAGTAGAAAAGAGGAGAGAAATATTTTTAAATTGCATTTAAAAATACCAAGTTCTGAATTATGATCAAAATTGTCTTTTCAAATTAATATTTTAATTGTTTTGAGTATTGGAATATTACAATAAATATGTAATTTAATTATTACAGTTACATGTGCAATTTTCTAATATCTGTCACTATAATTAAATTTTAAATTATCTTTCATTGTAGTTTAAATAAAATCGTAATAATAAATTCTTGAAATATCCATTATTCAAAATTAATTACGAATACTTTTCATAGTTAATTTTGAATAAAGAATATTTCCAGATTAAATATTTTATTTATGAAGACTTACATATATTTTAAACGTCTAGCTCTAAATTCGTATTTGTCTTTAGCAGTTTTACTTGCTTTCTAAAAAAATTAAAAATGCACTTGAGAATTCACAGGATTTTGCATATTTCATTTTACCCAAAGAAATTAACTAAGCAACAAATTCGATTTGTAACGTAAAAATATCTATTTTTTAAAAACAAAGTATCAAACCATTTCAAGTGACTAACGTAAGTTTAAAAAAGTTTTTAGAATTTACATATATTTGATAAATTTCATTTCTAAAAATTTTTTCCTTGAGTCAATGTGAATTATTATTAATTTTTGTAAAAAAATCAGAGATACGATGCTTATTTAATGATTAAGAAAAGAATGCAAAAATTAAATGTAGGAATCTCTCATGAAAAAATCGATAGGATAAAAACTTTACAAAAATATTTACATATATATCAGAAATGAAGATAACAAAATCAGCTTTAAAATTCTTTTTTTATCACATTAACATATTTCAAAAATTAAAATAGTTTAAATATAAAATAATTTATGAAGTGATGCTTTAAAAAATTACAAAAGGCAAATTTTTTCTGTATTAGAATTTTTTTCACTAATTAGAGATTAAGTCACTGTTGAAAACTCCTCGGAAGTTTTATTTTTTTTCCTTTTCTGAAGTTAAAACTACTAATTTAAAATTCAAAACACTACCCGGTATTTATTTTAATGAAAAAATATCTGTTTATTTAAATAACGAGTATTCTTTATTAGGATGCAGCAAACTAAGTTCAATGGATAGAATCTTATAGGATTAGAAGTGAAGTTTATTACTATAAGATAACACAAAAGCTTTATTTATTACCTTTTTTTCCTTTATAACCTCAAAATTAGTTTGAATTAAATATGGAAATAATTAATTGGATACGCTTATGGCCAATAAAACTTTTGAGACAAAAGGAAACAATAAATATTGGAATGTCATTTCCGCCATACGGCATTTCTCACAGTCGTCTGCGAATCACATGGTCACTGGTTGGATCCTGTCTGAGACATTGTGTTATGAATTTGCCATTAATTATGCAGACAAAATTATCTTATCATTTCTAATGGAAAAGAAGCGTTCGATTCTTTATTTAAATTGAATAAGTAGCTCTGAATTTTTTCTTTATTAATAACTTTTATATAAAGCTTGTAGTATTTAAATTAAGTACGTGTTTTAAACATACTTTTCTTCACTCTTCTCAACTAAGACACTTATTATTTCCATTCTAAGAAAATATTTTGTAATAATACACTTATGAAAAGAGATTTTTCTTAAAACAATGTAAAACATGCACAAACTATTTTTGGAAAAAGTAATATTGTTTTTAATTTAATGTTTTTGCAAAGATAAAATGAACAAGGAATAAAGTGGAGATAAATAAGAGCTGTGAATTAATTAAATTAATTCTTTTATTAATTATTATTATTATTAATTAAACTTTTAAAAAAATTTTAAAAAAGAAATAATTTTAAAAAATAAAATTATAGAACTTTACCTAATCTAATTAAAAAGTTAAATATATGAATTTAAACTCGATGACAAAATTACAAACATTCATGTGAAACTAGTAGCAAATATTCATATGCAACATATAAATTCTAACACAAAACTGATTTGGCAATGCCAAACTAGATAAACATTAAATAGAGATTAATTTGAATCATCAAATGATGTTATGGCTGTCAACTTAATTATAATTTCAAGCTGATTTCAATTATTTTTGCATAATCTAATTTCTTCTGAAAAAAACAAATTTTGGAATTTTATTCCACATATTTAAAAATATTTAAGGAACTTAATTCAGAATATCAAACTCTGAAATATTCTAAATTAATTATTGTATTTATAAAATATATCTAGACCCGGAAGCAATGAGCCACCAGTGAGGATTGAACTCACGACCCCTGGTTTACGAGACCAGTGCTCTAACCACTGAGCTATGATGGCTCATCCGAGGTGAACTTATTATGCTTGTTGACGTGAACAATAAAAATGATCTCTTAAAATAGTTACAGTCACGACATATCGCTGAAGTTGTTTCCTCATAAAAAGATTTGGAAATATAAACTTTTTTTTAACTCTTTATTTGCGCATGAGCTCCGTTTTGTGGTTCTCCAATGCAGTTAAGGATGGCGCTGTTTCATTAGAGAGAGTCAGAAGTTTTTCTTTTGCACAGATATTATAATGCCACGTGATATGTTTAAACCAAATTTCTCCGATTCAAAATTCTAATTCGCACCTTTTGGTGTTTATTCGGACTTTTGTCATTTTTATCCCTTTAATTGCAATTCTTAGTTAAAATATTAAATTGTTTTCTTCTCAAAATAAATATAATTTATATTATTTCAAAAGCAATAGAATAAATTCCAAATGATGGCTTTTTTATTTTTAGAGAACTTATGTTTTATTTCTATAACTTATAAAAGAAAAAGCTCTCAACGTCCATTTCAAAAATTGAAGTTATTGACAGTGAGGAAAATTCATATTTAAAATGAATGCGTTGGTTATTTCTTATATTCAACAATCTATGTAAGTTGATGATAATATTTCAATAATTTAATTTATTATTATTATTTTATGGATAAAAGTGTATTTCAAAAATAGATTACATGATTGTGAGAGTTTGTACATATATTATCGTTAAACACATTCGCTTCATTCTGTTCGAATTAACTAATTTATTTAGCTTATTTCATTTATAGATGACCCCTGATTTATTGCATGCCTATCTAATTCAGATTTTATTAGAAGGGAAATATGAAACTAGTTGTTAAGCTCTCGCCTTTCAAGGGAGTATTTTTTTTTCAAAAAAATTATATTTTAATTAAATATAGGTTTTTTTCAACGAAAAAAATAACTTACAATTGATAACGTTTTTTTATCCTACTTTCTAGAAAATAAACAAAAACCCAAAGATTTAAAAAATAATCATTTATGACTTAAATACCAGTTTAAAGATAAAAAAAAAATGAAGTTCTAAGTTTTAACCCAGTGATTTGCAACAGCACTTTTGTGTGCCGCCATATTTTAAAAATATATAATGCTTTATTTTATTACGAGTAAAGAAATATGACGTTCTGTAGTGTTTTTGTAGTACATATTATATATTATTTAATTTTACTTTCAAAACTATTATCATAATATTATCATAATATGCAGCCAAATTTTTGAACCCAATGAAAGTGAGATACGTTCCAAATGAAAAAAAAATTCTGAGAAATGCCAAGAAGCAATTCGATATTCAATGAATGATTGAAAAATAATTTTGTCCAGTTTTTGTTTTTAAGTTTAGAATTGGTGATTAAAATTAATAAGAAATGTAAAGAATTTAAATTATTAGCTCTGACTTAACAACTATTTTTGAATCATAACCTCACCAGATTAAATTGAAATTGAGAATTGAGAAGTACTACAAAATAGAAGATGACCCTTCTAAAGAAAAAATAACCTTTTTTTAAAATTCCTGTGATTCAAGTGACATAGAAAACAATGGAATTCATTTTCATTTCCCCTTTTTAATTATCACATTAAATAGTTTAATTATATTAAATAGATAATATTATGGTGCAATGTCCACATTAAATAGATAATATTATGGTGCAATGTCAGGTGAGTAAGGAAGAGAGCACGAAGTCTCCCAACTAAGTCACTTGCGATTAACCATTGATGACTAATTCTGTTGCAATCCTTTTACTTTTTCTAGCAGCGAACGCTTAGCCGCTGGTTACAGCTCATAATGAACCATTTGACGACGTGTTCACAACACATGAGCTTCATCAAAAAGGAACGAATCTGTTGACAAGAATTTCTAAAACATATGCGTTGACTTACGCTCATTCACAGCACTATTCCGAAATTCTTGACACATAAGGCGACAGATGCAGCTGCTGATAAGCTGACTTTGAGGACGTAAAGAAAACAACAACGAACTAGCTCCATCGACACGTCCATTTCTCTTCTCTTATGTACGAGTTACGTTTGACGAATCTGCAGAGCTTCATCAAAAAGGAACGAATCTGTTGACAAGAATTTCTAAAACATATGCGTTGACTTACGCTCATTCACAGCACTATTCCGAAATTCTTGACACATAAGGCGACAGATGCAGCTGCTGATAAGCTGACTTTGAGGACGTAAAGCAAACAACATCGAACTAGCTCCATCGACACGTCCATTTCTCTTCTCTTATGTACGAGTTACGTTTGACGAATCTGCAGAGCTTCATCAAAAAGGAATGAATCTGTTGACAAGAATTTCTAAAACATATGCGTTGACTTACGCTCATTCACAGCACTATTCCGGAATTCTTGACACATAAGGCGACAGATGCAGCTGCTGATAAGCTGACTTTGAAGACGTAAAGCAAACAACATCGAACTAGCTCCATCGACACGTCCATTTCTCTTCTCTTATGTACGAGTTACATTTGACGAATCTGCATGTTGTACCTGCTTTTATAAGACTGATATTCCTAATCTCGACTAGACCATGTCTCAACAGCTTCATACACTAATTTACATAATTTTTCTCAATTCATTCAATAGAAACGTGAAAACTCTTGTTTACCTTACATTAATATTATTCAATAGAATAATAAATGAATTAAATATTCTGGATGATCATCCGTCTATGTAATAGTGGTAAATAACAATGCAGTTAAATTATTATTAATTTTTTCAAATATTATATTTTGTTATTCTGTATTTAAAATATAGGTTGAAAATCAGACAGTATGGAAAATTTACAATTATAAAAAATATGGAAAATTATAAAATTCTTTGAAATGTTGTAGGTAGATATTAAAAAGTTTGATTTTTTCATATTTATCGATAAATAATGAAACAAATTTTTTAATAAATAATGAATAAGACTTTATAATAGGAAGTACATATAACTTCATTAAGATATTTTCAATGAACATTTCTTGTTATTATATAAACATCAAAAATAAAGTGGATTTGCAGTCTCTTTAAAAAGATAGGGTATAAAAAAGATTTAACGTTTTACTATAAAGATAATTTTTAATATATATATACACTACTGGCCATTAAAATTGCTACACCAAGAAGAAATACAAATAACAGAACGATATTTATTGGACACATACATTATAGTGGAAAGAACAAGTGATTAGATTTACAAGAAATAAGGATGTATAGATCTTGAGAAATCAGTACCCAGAGCAGCCACCTCTGGCTGCAATAACAGCATTTATCCGCCTAGGCATGGAGTCAAACAGAGATTGTATGGCATGTACGGGGATCTCAGTCCATGCAGCTTCAACACTATGCCACAGTTCATCGACAGTAGTGGATGGTGAGTGATGGCGTGCCAATCGCTCGGCAACCATTGACCACACGTTCTCAATGGGTGACAGATCAGGAGAACGTGCTGGCCAGGGTAACAGTCGAACCTGTTCTGTATCAAGGAAATTCAGAACAGTACGGGCAACATGCGGTCGTGCATTATCCTGTTGAAACAAAGCATTAGGGAGGCCTCGAAGATAGGGCAGAGCCATGGGCCTTAACACATCGGAAATGTAACGGTTGCTGTTCAAAGTGCCGGTAATGCGAACAAGAGGTGATAGAGACGTGTATCCAATGGCACCCCATACCATCACTCCAGCAGATGGGCCAGTATGGCAATGTCCAATGCAAGCTGGCAATGCTCATTCTCCCCGATGCCTCCAAACACGGATGCGACCATCATGGTCCTGTATACAGAACCGATATTCATCTGTAAAGATGACGTGATGCCATTCCCGCGTCCAGGTTCGTCGCTCATCATACCATTAAATGCGCTCCTGTCTGAGACGCAGTGTCAATGGTAGCCGAAGCCATGGTCGCCGTGCAGACAATCTATGCTGCTGCAAACGTCGTCGAACTGTTCGAGCAGAAACTTGTTGCCTTGCAAATGACTCCATTTCTCGACTCAGGGTTCGTAACGTGGCTGTAACGATCCCTTGTGACCATGCGGATAAAATATCTGTCTTCTCTGCTGGTAGTGATGGGATGTCGCTGAGATCCTGCATGACGTTCCGTATGATTGTCCTAAACCCATCGATTCCATATTCTGCTAACAGTCATGGGGTCTCGACCGACGCGAGCAGCAATATTGCGGTACGATAAACCGCAATCCTGGTAAGCTATAATCCTTCCTCGATCAAAGTCAGACACGTGCTGATAGACATTTCTTCTTCTTACACGAGGCATTACAACAACTTTCTTTGCCAAAAACAACGTTGAAACGGAAATTGAGTATGAGAAAACTGCTGTCTAATCTCTGGTTTTATACGCATTGTAGATGTCGCTACTCTCGCCTGCTTTGTATGAATGCGCTGAAAATCTAATCAATTGCATATCACAGCAAGTTCTACCTGTCTTGCAAATTTCACGTGTATGGTGTGCCGCTTTCCTGGTGTAGCAGTTTTTATGGCCAGTAGTGTATATATATATATATATATATATATATATATATATATATATATATATATATATATATATATATATATATATATGCTACTTTTGGGAGACAGTTAATGTAAATCTGTAATTAATGTAAATAAAGAAGTAAAAGTTTAAACATTACTTAACCTTAAGTCTTATATTTAACGCCTCTGCATCCTATTATTAAAATATCTAAAATAAAGTGTAGGTGCATAAATTTGATCAAAATATAACTTCTATACCAATTTAATATTTGCACAAGATTACTTTCCTTGTCATAAATTTATTTTGTAATATTTTTATTACAAAGATTAGGCTCCGTTTTTATTGGTACGTTAACAAGAAATAAAGATTTAAAGTATATGGGCATTAACTAATTATTTTAGAATTATATTAAAATTTTTTACAGTGTCATTTTTACTTTTAAAACCAAATTTTATTTAAATAATTATTTTATTTTCAAAATTAAAAATGTATTTTAAAGCTAGCCAAAATACTAAAAATATTTTTCAGATATTTTGTTTGTACAATTTTCCCTATGAAACATTTTATCAAGATATTTAACTATTCATTTAAACATTAAAATAATAACTTAAAGTATGAAGTAATTATTCGTATATATATATATATATATATATATATATATATATATATATATATATATATATATATATATATATATATATATATATATATATATATATATATATATATATATATATATATATATATATATATATATATATATATATATTAGTGTGGAGCGAAAAAAATTTTTTTTTCCTTTTCGATTTGCTATAGTGAGCAAAAGTTGTCTATGGTGGTATTGTAAGAGATATAGAAAAATTTTTTGAAATTGGATAATATCCTCCGATCGCGCATGTACCTTAAATATGCAAAAATTCAACAAAAATTGAAAATTTTCAACAATTAAAAAATATTTATGAAAATCCATATTTTCACATGCTATACCCTGAAATTTTAACAAATTACATAAATGAGAATGATAAAAAGAAATTAATGAAAACAACTTTTTGTAATAACTTCCGATCATAGATTATCCTAACTTTCTAAGTAACTTTGGTAAAAATACAAATTAATTATCTCATTGATGGTCATAGCAATGGTCTTGCATGTTTGTGCTATAAACATAAGTAGTTTATAACGCAAATATACAAGCAATATAATTAAGTTTATGTAGAAGAGTATAAAAAAGAGCAAATAACTGGGACAGAGAGTGATTTGCAATAAGTACTAATAACTCCTTCATGCTTTAACTGTGTCCTTTAATGTAACATGGATTGTTCGCAATTGTCTACACGCAGATAGTTAAGACTACATATGCATGAATAGTATTCTAATGAACATTTAACATTTGCTGTAGGTGATAAACTGTAGAATATTTAAATTATAACAGATTACAATCTGCTGATTCAGTTAAAATTTTACAGCAGCTCAGTCTGTGCACCGTAGTAAACACTATTAAGAAAATTATTGAACAGAAATATAATTACAATACAATAAATAATAAAAAGGCTTAAAAAGTGAATAAAATATATAGTAAAACATTTTACAGACACTCTAACATTACTAGAAATAATAATGAACATATATTGAACAAAAATTGCTAAATAGGGTATTTCTGAAG
>JAJQOW010000684.1:25000-72500 GCA_037975125.1 Latrodectus hesperus | reverse complement strand
GAGTTACTTTACTGAGGAGAGGAATTTTATTCCTATTACAATCTGTGCAAAAATTTCCACATATATCATTATCTTACCGTGAATATTGTTAAGAATTTCTTTTGTGTTATTGAATGTCATACATTCTATTATAGTTCCAACGAAGGTAAATTTAAAATCGTTGAAAATATTCTTTATTATTAGTGGTTTAGTAGCTCTTTTTTAAATAGACTTTTGAAAAATAAAGCAAACCTTTGAAAAACAAAAGCAAAAATTTTAGCGAGTTGTAATATGCCAACAAACTGTGTTGCCGAAGGTTTACATTCCATTTGTTTTTTAAGTTTACTTCTAATCTTGCAAGTTGTTCTTCATCATTTAAGCACCTGGAATAAGTTCGCTAGGTGATATTAAAATGTGCAAAGATGTTTTTTGCATATTTTGAATAATTGACTGCAAGTTTTACATAGAATGCGCAGATTTGTCTTGTTAGCTTCTTTAACCAATACTGTTCGTTATTCTTAAGAAAATATTTTTCTATATTTTACGTTTTTTGAGTTTTACATTAAAAACTAAATAATTTTCTCAATAATATTTAAAATTTCCTTTTTAATAGGTCACTTAAAATATCCTTTATTGTGAGATAAACATTTTATAGGGTATACGGTACTATTTTATTAGGAAATCATTTTTGTAAATTTGTAAGCATAATTATTGAGTCACTTAGTAAAATATAGAAATATAGAAACAAACACACTTAATAAAAACTGATTCTAAATAAAAATATGAGGCAATTTCTTTTTCGTGATATAATTTCTATTGAGCATTAGTTTCAGAACAAAGTTTGATTTAGTTTAAAACATGATTTTCAATTCATGAAAACATAGTTCAGAATTATGTAATTCAGATGGAGTTAATTAATATTTTGCAGGGAATTAAAAATATTTTCTTCGTAAAATTTTTATTAAAACTATTAATTTCTGTTGAAAAACTGAATTTCTAAATGAAAAGAAACGAAATAATATTTTTCCTGAGGAATTATAAAATATTTATATTCAGCATGCTGCTTTTGCAATTATTAATACTGAGGGAAAATTGGCTATCGAATTCACAAAAATCTCCAGTAATATATATTTGGAGTTACACGAGATTATCCAAAAAAAATAATGAATTTTAAAATATTTATTTATAAAAATGAAATATTTATTTTTCGCAAGCAATTCATAAAGCCATTAATTAATTCGTATTATTTTATTTACAGATAAAACATTACACACCTCTGTTTCTTTGGATCCTGAAAACACAATAGAAGAAATATATATCAATCAACATCAGCTCATTTTTTCAAATGCAAATCAAGATCAGATTTACAATATTCAGCAAGATGGATTTTTTATTCCAAAAACAATATTCCCAATAGAAAATAGATCTCCAGGCTCAAAATCTCCCTTTAAAAATTCCAAATTCCTTAAAGCAGCTTCAATTTGCATCACAGGAAGCATTGCAGTGTTTGTAGTTTACAAATTCATCACAAAACCCAAAATCAATAATTAAATTTTTTCCTTAACTTTCAGTAGATTTTCCATAACTTATCGGCTTCCATGATTGCATCCTTGCTTTTGTTAGTAATCGGACTGCAGTTTGACTTCATAGAAGGTGCGTGAGCTTCCTACCACCTGAAGCACCCACATCCGCCCACTTTGTGCGAATCACTCATTCTTCCAAGCCTGGCTACCACCAGCAAAAAGGCACACCTGAAGACTGCGCAAGCTGCCACACCATCCGCAGCAACCACTTCTCCCCTACTTTGGTCGAGATGCGTAGCTTCCACAAGACATCCTCTTCCCAGCCATGAGGAAGTGTAAAGTAAAAACTGCCTTAAAGTTTGTTGATTTTTCAACCCCACAAAAGAAAATGGGTGTAATCATGGAAGCCGAAAAGTTTTTTTTATCAATTTAAATTGTAATTTTTTCTTTCAATTTTACCTTAATAGTTTTTTTTTAATTAATTTAGTAGAACTAGTTTAAAAATAGCTATCTTAATATTTTGTATTTGTTTTAAAGTCTAATAATATCAATTTTTAATATTTTTTTAAAATATTTTTAATCATAGCAGTTTTTTTAATTCACTTTTCATAATTTAAGTTACATTAATATTTGTCTTCTTTTTTTTCTTTTAAATATTTTCGAAGTTTTTCAACATTTATATTTTAGTTTTCTAACATCAGTTTTCTGCTACAGAAGCTTTAAACAGAATAAATAGTAATTACATTAATTATATTCAGAATTACAATAGACAAAAGTCAGTACTTCATTATTTCTACTACCCCAACGAAAGAATTTGCAGCATAGTTTTATATAGAATTAATTAACTTGCACTGGATAGAAGGACCAAGCAAACTATGAAGACATGCATCAGAGAATATACATTTATACCTACCATCCAAGAAAACTATATATTAATGTTACATTCATCATTAGGCTATTAATATCCATCCAAATATAGCTAAAATATTTATAAAAGACAAAACTTTACAAGACATAGGCACCACGATGAGAAGGAGAAGAGAAGAAGAGATGCTATACTTTCCGGATACAGACAAATAATCTATTATAAATTGACAAGTTCGACAGGCTCAAGAATATATAAGAAACAGTATAGGCAAATTCAGCTGATTTTCCCATAAGAAGTAGATATAGATTTATATTGACAATTGAATATTATTTCGGATTATCAAAATTTTACTTAATTTGTTTTACGTTTCAAAATTTTTAATTATTTCCAAATAAATTAGCTTAGCTCAGAATGTGTGTTTTTCAGAGTATTTTTAATTTATATTCCTAAATTCTACTTGTTGTCAAATTTATTTAAATGAAAAATATTTATATATTAAAAATTACATGCAAACATTTATAAATTAAATTTATTTAACAAAATTTATGCCTGTTTTAACAAATGCACCACAAATACACAAACCAGGTTCTTTTCCTAAGAGAGATTATAACATTTCTATTAGCTTTTAATTTCATATCCGTTTCTTTAAAAAAATTTCTTATCTAATATTTTTAGATCGCTCTTTAATTACTTCATTAGTAGATGTAATTATTTCTAACGTTAATTAAAAATCTACTGAAGACAATTGTAAGCGACTTATAAAATGATATGGAGATTGAACATATTCTTAATAGATTATTAGTTATGATGATCATATTTATAAAAATATAAATAAGTTAGTAACAGACATATTTCAACGTAATTATATTTAAAGCTAATTATAGCTTTAATAATTATGATATTAAAGTTTCTGTAAATTGAAAGTTTTACTTAGTATTAAAAACCTCAACATAATATAAATTGCTAAATTTTCTATTGGGAATTTAAAATATATTTTTATTGCTTTAGTCTTAAAACATCGAAGTTGCTTATATTTTTATCCCTTTATTATTTTATTATTAGTCTTTTTAGAGTATTTTTAATTTATATTCCAAAATTCAACGTATTGTTAAAGTTATTTAAATGAAAAATATTCATATTTTAAAAATTGCATGCAAGTATTTATAAATTAAACTTATTTAAAAAAATTTATCCCTGTTTTAACAAATGCACCTCAAACGCGCAGACCAGGCTCTTTTCCTAAGAGACCATAAAAATTTTTATTAGCTTTTAATTTCAGGTCAGTTTCTTTAAAAAAATTAAGAATTTTGGGTACAGATGCCATATAATCTAAGATGTAAAATTCTGAATAATTTTGGGCGCTGAAAATATGTTGCCAAGATGAAGTATTGTGACATGCACAATAACGTAAATACTAGGGATGCCAATATAAAATTTTCTGTAGAATTCTTATAGGTCTCCAAATCTATGACGTAATAAAAACCAGATCGCCAGATACATAAGAAAACCCACTAAAAAATCAACAACCTCAGAATATATCATTTTGGATTATACGGTACCTGTGCCAGAATTGCATAATCTCTCTGTTGATCAACAAAGCTTGGCACCGATTCTGAATCCTTCTTATTTGATAACGTATTTGTCATGCTACAATACTGAGTTCATTTTTTGGAATGATAGTCAATAACTGTGATCAATATATTAAAACTGATTGCTAATATTTCTTTTCTAGTAAAAAACTATGTGTGACAACATTTGTTAAGGAAAGAAGACATTTATAATCATAAGAAGTTTCTAGAATTCACGTTTTACGAATGCAGAAAATTTTATAAATCTGTACTGAAAGTGCAGTGGAGTATAAATGCAATATTAAATCAAATATACTTTTCAATTTATACTTAAATTATGATTACTAAATTTAATAATTTTAAACTATTTTGATATTCACAAAAATTATTGAGTTACGACTTCATAAAAATTGGTCAAATAAAAACTATCGAGTGATTAAAATAATATAATTTAAACATTTACGTATTCAAAATTTAATAAAATTTCTTTTTATGAAAAAATCATGTATAAGTGGTTATTGCATGAATATATTAATATTGAAAAAATATTTAAAGTTGAATACAATTCAATTCATTTACTTTATGAATATTAATATAATTTTTTTATAAAGCTTAAGTAATTTTTAAAAATATTATATCATATAAATATTTCTAGATACACTATCTGAAACTTTGGTCAAAAATAATTTAGCTTCGAAATTATACAAGAAAATACCGTATAATGGCATCACATGCAATTACTAAGAATTCTGTTTTTGAACGTTTAAAAGCTTTACTAAAAATGAACAGAATACTTTGTGGTAATTTAAATTCTTCCTGATAAGAAAAAAGTAATTCAATGTCTTAATTACATTCACACGGAAAAGGCGGATATGTAACACTTTGGAAGTCTTTTATATGTTTTATTTTTAAAGCAAATGAAGTTCCCCTTTTTGTTCAATCGAGAATACTCAAAAATGGGAGAAGTTAATTAAGTTTTTGAATTAAATTGTTTAACAGAAAGCAAGCTTAAATAAATTATGCGGTTTTACTTACGTAAGAGGTATATGAATTTTTCTGTGTTAAGTGCTTTATAATCAATTGGGAATGATAAGTTAAATATATTTTGTTTTTTTTAATTTCAATGTCTTTGTGTGTGTAGTATGTTATTATAAATATGAGTTTTTTAAAATATATTACAGTATATTGATGTAAATAGATTAATGTATTAGATTTTAATCTATAAAGAAAGCTTTGAAACAATTGCTTAAAAATATTTTTACATTGTAGGCGTTTGAATCGTATTGTATTTGGGTTAAAAAAAAACTAGCTAATAATTATAGAATTTGTTTTCAACTAAATATTTTAACTATTAAATATCAATTAAATCAATTATAATTCCATTTTATCAAGGAATTCATTCATTTTAGCCAAACCAAATGATTCATATTTT
The DNA here is from genome assembly GCA_037975125.1 of Latrodectus hesperus. Classification (NCBI taxonomy): domain Eukaryota; kingdom Metazoa; phylum Arthropoda; class Arachnida; order Araneae; family Theridiidae; genus Latrodectus; species Latrodectus hesperus. The sequence goes on along the minus strand of JAJQOW010000684.1, from coordinate 67,130 downwards.
GTTTTTTCCTTCATGCTGTAATAATTGTTTTTTCTTTTTCTTCCATTCTTACGAAGACCAAATATAGTAAAATCAAGCTGTAGAATTATTAAACGTAATCTCAAATTATGGTTTGGAACTTATTTGAGGTTACATTTAATAATTGAAATTATGTTTTGAATTAATTATGAATCTCTCAGATTATTGCTCAACGAAAGTTATAGCATTGAATATTTTAACAGGATTTAAGTATTATAGCTTTTTATTAAGGTTCACATGTAGGTCGCAAAGGTTAACTGTATGCAATGGCATTTGTTTCCCTTAAGTATATGGACAGGTTTGAAGCTGAATTTAAAGCTCCATTAAAAACCATTCAGACACGATTTTTTATGTTCAAGTTTTATTAAAGAACAAACGTTGCTAAAGAACACTAAGCTACTTTTTACAAAAAAATTATGAAACAAATGCTTGACAGTTACAAAGAAAACACACTTCATTCCTTTTTGGTAAGATGTAACACCATTTTACTCTAGAACTCAAAATTTTGTTTTAATGAATTTTAAATAAATTGAAGTTGCGAAAATTTCATCAAATTCACCTTAAGTGAAAACATCAAGTTCACATGAGATTATAATTTTCTTAAAAATAGGCTTATATAGTTAAGTATTTATAATGCTGGATCAATATTTAGATTTTCTTGAAGATAAGGTCCTCATTGTAAGGTACTGGTCACATAACAGATGCCAAATTTTGGTATTTTCGTTACATCTTTATAAGCTATTTTCATTATATTCATATTTTCTATTGTTAGTTTTAATTTTTATGATTGAAAAATAACAGTTCTTGATAATTACTTCACATAATGAATACGCAAATCTCATATGCCTATTACCTCGACCTCAATCGGGATAAACATGAGTATCTCAATTCTAGTCTTAATACCCTAGTTTACAGTAAAATTGCAGTTCATAAAACTTTTAACCGAGGAAATCAAACGTGTTGTCTTTGTTTCTAAATGTAGTCTCTCCACACTTATGTGAAAATCAATCATCAATACAATTCTTTAGTTAATCAAATAACTAACTCAGAAAGGACAAAATGAAACTTGACTACTTGCACCTGTAGTAATTGGAAAACATTAGCAAATTTATAATAAAAATAATGAAAAAATCTATTGACTGATTTCTACAGACAACTGTCTGCCTCTCTGTTTTTATATTCTAACTGATTCTACTGTAATTCTATAAGAAAATACTATTCCATTCGCACTGCCTGTTCATAAATATAAAATATTGGTATCTATATTTTTACAATCTTTGCATTCTCAACTTATATTTGTCGTAGTGTAAAACGACATAACCAAACCCTGAGAAAATAGATATGTATATTCTTATTGCACTTTAAATTTAAGAGTTTCCTCTTTTTCTTTCAAACTAAGCTGTAATAATATAAAGGAAAGGATGTAATAAAAATTGGCACAATGAGACAAGGACAATAAAAGAATAAATTCTTCCTTTTGGAATGGATGGATGATCTTGAGAAAATTTCAAGGAAAGTTTACGTTTTATGATATGTATTATTTGTTAATCTGACCAGTCGGGGTTGAAAGAGAGAGATTTCTGACCTATCCCATAGAAGTACAGGAGGAACTAAAGAACTTTGGAAAACCAATGGTGTAAAGAGGAGGAGCAAAGACGAGAATTATGAAGAGTTAAAAATTGCATCGAAAGATGGAGAAGACACACAGAAGCACCAGAGAAGCCCGACATAGAAAAGGAGTCTACGATTGAGGACTGGGTCCTCGTTCGGAAGAATGAAGGGAATTGAAAGATTTTAGTTGTAAACGGAGAATAACTGCCCTGTCTCGACATTACTGAATGCAGTTGCAGATGTCCGACAAATAGATGAAGATAACAAGAAGCGACTACAAAGTCTGAAGAGAGATAGCAGAGAAAAACCTCATGAGGAATGAGCAAGCCAATCGAGATGCTGAGCAGTAAGCCAAGTGAGATGTTGAAATATCAGCGGATGGAAAAGCAAAGCGAAGATGCCGAGTAGAGGACGGGAAGTGGATGAGAGAAGAGAATCCTCAACACCGGAGAGCGGCGAAGTCATTGACAATAAGAGACACCACAATACTACTTCTAAAAAGGGTGAGTCTGTTCTCTCGTTCCTTTTCCGTCTGGTCACACTCAGTTAGGTTATATTATTGTGTAAATGTCTTAAAAGAAATATAAAGCTAGAATCTCAATTATTTAATCAAGAATGTTTTGATTGTAAATGTAAATTTCTCTTGTAATTAAGTTACTAAAATAAATTATTAAGTTTTATTGTATTTTTATTTTGAATTTATCCCTATCATTCAATTATTTAAAAACAAATCTGGGTTTCCTCGGAATTATTCTAAAATTTCCTAATCTCACTAACACAATATTTAAGTAATTCATCTGAAACATCATTTTAAATGAACTAGTTATGCTAATAATAAAAATCAATAAATACAAAATTTTGAAATTTACAAAAGTTTTATGTGAAATATTTACATTTTTATTACGTTAAATTATTAATGATTAGGTAAGAAAATAGGAGCATTAGGAAGGTATAATCTTAATGAAATTTACAATCCTAAAATTAAATATCTGAAATTTCTAATATTTAATTAAATTTATATTTGCAAAGCTTAAATATACAACAAACATATAATGATATGAATTATAAGAATCTTACTGAGCATAAATCTATATATATTTGCTACTTATTTAAGTTAATCTTAAGAATATCCTAAAATGTAATATCATATTATTATGACTAATGTTTTTAAAATTGAAACAGAATATAGACAAATAAAAAGTTAGCGAATTTAATAGTCATGTTATTATAAAATAAATATAGTACATTGGAACCTGTAGGAATTTTAGTAAAATTAAAATTAAATAATTGTACAAACTATTAATAAGACATAAAAATTTAAAAATTCAAGTTCACGCAGAAACAAATTAAAGGGAAAAAACAAATTTAAGCATATTTCAAGAAAAAATATCAATTTTAGTATTACGCAATAAAATACTAATGATTTTTTCTTTTATTGGCATTGGTACTGTCAAATTAACTAAAAATATTGAAAAATTTTTAATTCATGCCAAATAATAATGAAATTATAATTTTTTAGGAAAATAATAGATTGTTTTTTCCAAAATGTTTCTAAAAGAACATCTAATAAATCTAAAATATATTGTCATTATAATTTTGGACAAAATATACCATTTTTAAATTACATTCAGCACATCTGGAAAAAACTTATTACAGTAGTCTGAAAAACGAAAGTAAAACTTTTGTAAATATCAACTAGATTTAATTAATGCGAAAGTTTTCTAAAATCTAAACTCATTTAGAAAAATTACAAAACTTTAAATTATTCTTTATTTTATTATAGTGTTTAAAATAACTTATATCAAATCATTTAAATATTAGTACAGAGCAATTAATAGTTTCATAAACATTATGTGCTAACAAATGAGATAAAAATAAAAATTTTTCGCAAACTATTAAATTTTTATTAATGAAAATATTAAAACTAATTTAAACTTGAAACTAATTAGACATTTTATCCAAATCATATTTCTGTTGATTTTTTCAGAAAAGCTTTCTGGGAATGTTTTTCGATTAAAATTGGAGTGAATTTTTTAATCTTATATCTTAACATTTAGACAGTACAGACAGTTCAATAATTAGAACATGATTTTCACTTTAGATTATAAATTCGGAGAGAATTTTTTAAACTTATATCTTAACGCTTAGACCGTACAGACAGCTCAATAATTAGAACATGATTTTCATTTTTAGATTAAATTTGGAGAGAATTTTTTTTTATCTTATATCTTAACATTTAGACCGTACGGACACTTCAATAATTAGAATATGATTTTCATTTCATCAACTGATGGACTCAGTTAGCTCAAATTTAAATTATTTATTTTTAATTCCATTGAAAACTTAGAACCTTTCATAAACAAAGAAGTAATCTGAAATGACAAAAAAATCCTCTTTATATAAATGCAGAAATTAGAAAATTATTTTTATTACAGAAATTAAATGTCTATGTATAAAATATCTGCTGAGAGAAGAAGAAAGAGGTTATTGTATAACTATTATTTAATTATTTTTACTGAATATGGTGTATTATTTGCGTTAAAATATAATTAATTTTTTTCAGAAATATTATTCACTGCGTTATATAACTTCAAATTTATGAGGATGAAAATTTGAAGCTTATATATCAAGAAATTGGCTTCACACTTATTACAATTAAAAATTTTATTTAGCACTAACAAAATAAAGCTAACAATGTTTCTACAGTCTGTTAGGAATTTCTTTAAAATAAATGGTATTCTAACCGCTATATTGAAATATTTAATTTATGTCATAACGTGAAAAATCATGCGATGGATGTTTGGATTTTTTCTATATAATTTATATTAATTTAATTTTCTCAATATTACTTGCTTGAAATTTTACTGATTTTAAAACTTTATATACTGTAAAATGTACCAATTGAACGCGAGAAACGAATCTGAAAAGGAAGATACTAAAGGATAGATTAATATTTTCTGGTTTTGTGGGGAGTAGCATAAAGTATTAGTAATTACTCCTATGGACTAAATTGTTAAAAACACAACTAACATTAACTTGAAAATTTTTATTTTCTTCGAATAAAAAGTGTTATATGTCCACATTTTACAACTGTTCTTAATTTTTCATACTCACACACACAAGTAGTTTAATAAATATGTTTTTTTATATATAAAGATAAACTCTTTCTTCTCTTTCTGTCACTTCCCTTTCTCTCTTCTTTTTCTCACCTCTCTCTCTCTCTCTCTCTCTCTCTCTCTCTTTCTCTCTTCTTTCTCTCTCTTCTCTTTCTTTCTTCTCTCTCTCTTCTCCCTCTCTCTCTCTCTTTTCTCTCTCTCCTTATACTATGCATTCATAGAATTTTCGTTTGTCGAATTGAAAATGATTGCACAAAATGGAAGGGAAATTACCATACTATTCTTTGGCTAACACAAACCATAGGCTATATTTCATTTTAAAATACAGAGTGCAGCGTTTAAATTTAATTTAAATCTTAATCTTCTCTGTTTTTAACTCAGCCTAAAGTTGCTTATAATGAGACGCAAAATGCTCAGGCCTGAACTGGCAGCCGAACAAATGGCAATCAGGCCTTCGGTTCAACAGTTCATGGGTTCGAATCTCTCCCTGAATTTGGGTGATTGTAGTTGTTCAAAATCCTCTTAAAATACAGTTTGACCTAATCAAATTAGTCCTCATATGCAGAAAATGACCATTGAGTGACAAAAACTCATTCTTCAGAAATGTTGACCATTTGGAAGAATAAGTCATATGGTACTTTCAATACTTTTTAAATTGCCATCAATATGTAACAGTTGGAATTCGTCACACAATAGTCATATTCACGTACGAGGGCTAATTAGATCAGGACTTACAGTTTAAAGTGGATTCCAAATCCCTTCAAACATTCATTATCAATGTGGGATTCGAACTCACGTACTGTTGAACCGAAGGCCAGAACTCTAACCGTTGGACTGCATCTCATCTTAAATGTTGGGGTAAAAGATGAACGGAATCTGATCCCATTTTATCTTTAGATTTCTACGGTATAATATTTATAAAAATAACAAAATAACTTTTGCCTTCTTTTTCGATTGTTTAAAAATTTCTCTCCATTTTAACGTATTACACTTTATTTAATACTCCCCTTGTCAGAAATGCATTGGAATGGGGGTGAAAAAATTCTAATTTTCATAAATAGTCGCTTTGTAACTGAAAGAAATATATGTTTTCAAGTATTAGTATTTTGAACATAGTTTTAAATAAAAATAATATCAGTATTTTTCAATATCACAATTTTTACTCACACTTTACACATTTTTCACTGGAAACCACGGTCCACGAAAACTAATATCCGAGTGTATCATAAAAATATTTTTATGAGCAAAATGAAGTATTTCCTTATTTCTATAGTTTGTTGCTTTTATTTGTATAAATCAAATAACTTATTGGAAAAACTGAGAAAACATGTTTATTTTAATTTTATCCAAATAGTTTTCCTGATAATTAGACTAATAAAAATATATCTCTAATTTTCAATATCTGTCTTTGTATAACATTTGGTGATAACAAGTTGCCGGAAAAAAGTACAGAAATTATTGACAAAAATTTTCAAAAATATTTCATTTCTCTTAGAAATTTATCTGATGAAGTAAGTTACAAAATTTTTTATCACTTTTTCTTCAAACATCTTTTAAATTGAGGTTTTAATAAATTTTTTAATATACAGTTGGCAAAAAATGTATTAGAACAATAAGAAATTTGTAGTTTTCAAGTTAATAAAATTTAGTAAAACTTATAATCAGTTTATAAATGATAATATGTTCTTAGAAAATTATAACCAAGAAAAAAATAAAATTTAAAAATAATTACAATATTATTAAAATAAAAATAACAAAATTTGCATCGCAAAAAATGTATTAGAACAAAAGCAGAAACATGCAAATTGCAGCTTTGGTGACGTCATTAAACTTTCAAGGTTACTTTCAACCGTATCAATGTCAAGGTCGCTTGTCTCATTCGCTGCTAATTTGTAGAAATTCAGTTTACGTGGACTTTTCCTGCCATGGCATCCAAAATAAAAGAGATTTCACTTGCGAAGAGAGAACAAATTGTTTACCTGCACAATAGTGGCAAAACATTTCGAGAAATTTCCAGTAAGTTGAATGTTTCACTTTGCGCAATTCACAACATTCTAAAAAAGAAAAAAGAAACTGGTATTGTGGACAATAGGCCAAGATCAGGGAGACCAAGCAAGCTGACTGTCAGAGAAAAACGAGAAGTGGTTAAAGATGCCCTACAGTATCCGACAGGAAGTGCAAGGAGGTTGGCCGCAAATATTGAATCAATCTCAGGAAAGGTTGTAACACCTCAAACAGTTAGAAATGTATTGCATAATGATGGTAATAAAAAGAAGACGGCCAAGGAATAAACCCTTTCTTTTAGAAATCAACAGGAAAAAACGCCTAGAATTTGCCAAAATTTATAAAAACAAACATTAGATTTCTGGAAATATGTAATTTTCTCCGACGAGAATAAATTTGAAATTTTCAAACCTAAATACGTGCTCACAGTTTGGAGAAGAAACAGAACTCCTTTTCAGGCTTAAAATGTACAGAAAACTATAAAGCACGGAGGAAGGAATGTCATTGCCTGGGGTGGTATGGCTTATAAAGGAAATGGAAATCTCCAGTTCATTGATGATAAAATTACAGCTTTGTCATATATTGATGTGTTACGAGATAACTTGAAAGATAGTGCAAAGAAATTAACGTTAGAGAAGACACTCATTTTTCAACAAAACCAAGACCCCCCCCAAACATACTGCCAACAAAACCAAAGAATGGCTATTGTATAATTCTCCCCGAAGATTGGTAGCTCGCCCACTGTCCCCAGACTTGAATCCTATAGAACATTTGTGGTATCTGTTGGATGAAAAAGGAAAAAAATTCCCAATAACATGTAAAGCAACCTTTGCAAGATGCGCGGACCAGCATGTCATCAAACATCACCAAAGATTTGGTGGAATCTATGCAAAGACGTCTGGATGCAGTATTTACAGCCAACAGACTGCATACCATGTATTAGTATCACGTTCGAATTTTTAGTCATTTTATTTTATGAATGATTCAATACTGAAGTCCGATGTTCTAATACTTTTTTTGCAAAGCACAAATCTTTTATTTTAATTTTTTTAAATCGTATTGATTCTAAATATTTGTTTCTTACTCCATGAGTAGTTATGTAAAAGTATTACATAACATACATACTATGTGACAAAAGTTTCATTTTATTACCTTAAGAACTTAAAAATTCCTATTGTTCTAATACTTTTTTTGCCAACTGTATATGTTGAAAAATTTTACATTTGACAATTTTTAGAAATTGCGAATAAAGAAACTGAGAAAAATTATTTTTCTCTCATATCGCTCTTTTTCAATAAAAAGATACAATGAGCAGAATTCTTAATTCAAAAAATATCCATTAATTGTATTAATGAAGCAATTACTAGTCACTAAACGAATAACCATTTTTTTTAATTCAAAAGAAAAAAATTGAGGACAGTAAAGTAAATACTTGAGATTGAGAATGAAATTTTTATCCCAATATAAAATTACTCCAATCTATTATTTTTGGCCCTTAATTTTATTTCAAAATCTAAAAATTAATTGATAATGCGTAGTAAAGAAATGTTACACCAGCACGCTTCCCTGTACTTAACCTTTAGTTGGGCTCTACCAGTTAGATAGAAGCAGCCAGGTAGAGTCTTCGTGATTTTGAAGCAAGGACCCTGCAGAAGACTCCCAATACTTGACGTATCACCCCTAGAGGTATCATTTCACTTGGAGGACATTGCAACCACGTCCAGTTTTAACACTCTCCAGTCGCCTTTAGTGAACACGACTGATCTTCAGTGGGCCGGGACTCGAACTCACTACTTTCTGATAATAAGAAAGACGCACTAACCAACCAGGCCAAAAATACCAACGAAAATAATTGATGCGAACATCAAATGATGGTACATACTAATAATAACATTTAAAAATCAAAGGAAAACTGCAATAGCTCATAATCAGGCCATTCGGCAGCCACCAGTGAGGGTTGAACTCACGACCTTTGGTTTACAAGACAAGTGCTCTATCCAGTGAGCCATGACGGCTTGTTGTCCTTGAATTTATTATATTCATGCATGAGAACAATAATAGAATTTATTGTATTTTATTGGTATTATAAGATAACGATAAGGCAAAAATGAATTTTCTTGATTCAATTTTCTTTAAAAATTTCCAACTATTTAATTATAGACGTTGGTTTCATATTTAGTTTTGGCACACATTATGGTCCACAACTCAGAATGGAACGATCATTTGAACATTTTAAAATCATGTTATTAGTTACAATAATAAAATAATATTTTTAACGATTTGAAATATTTTTATATCCTTTTCAGTACTTGATTAAATAAATTTAGATGTTAATTTTTTAAAACGATTGTAACTTACGGAAGAGATTTTGAATAGTTGAACGAACTTATTTAAAAGCATAAGTATAGTTTGTAATATGTATGATTAAAAATGGTCTTTTAAAAATGTATTTGTTGAGTAACATATATTTTTAGAATGAATTATATAATTGGATTTGTGATTATAAAATATTTACTTTTAGCGATATTATTTGTTTCGTGTAAAAATGCTAAATATGTATTGTTGAAATTTCGTACATTTTATTAGCATGAAAGAAACTTGTTGCTGTTACTTGGGCAAGCCTAGTTCGCTATGTCGTTGGCTATGCGAATTTAGTCAGTAGGGTGCGTCTTTCAGTTAACCAGAGCAGCACGAAGGTGAAAGTACATCTTTGCTCTAAGTCTCTTCCGGTAGATGACACCACCAGAAGATCCAGTCCCTCAATTTTGACCTTGAACTGGAGGGGAGGGAATTTTCTCCAGCTACTCAACGTCCGATCACAGTTCTTTCGATTCTACTAATTTAACGAACATGCATATGGCATGTATTCGCTGGGCCTTTAGCGGCCTTGGGCCAGACGAAAGGGAAGCCGATACCACTAGGCTACCAAAGCCCAATTTTTATTGTAAATAAATAATAAAGTTAGGTGGTGTAGTAGTACCGAACCTGTAAACTATACGGAATAAGATCATACATAATTCCTTTTTTAGAAACTTTGGGAGCATTTTTCGATTTCGTTGTTTCCTAATTGGCGATTTTTGCTGCTTGCCATTTATTTGTTGTTTTTGCCATTTCGTTTTTGCTCGGCTTGGATTTCGCTAATTGGGAATTCTCCATTGATGAGATGCCTGCAAGTAACATGTATTCCAAATAACAAGATTAATTTAAAAGTCTTTTGAAAATCACGAAATGAAGTTTCAAGCAAAATGACGAGAAATGGCTGTTAGTATCCCAGTATGAAGGATGAAGGTTCCAAGAGGAAAATCAGTTCAAAATTTCGTAAATTATTTTCCTCATATATATATATATAGTTCTGTATTTCTTATTTTTTTATATTTCTTTATAAAAAAATTTAAGAATTTTATATTTATATATTTCTATCCTCAGGGGAGATATTAGTATTAATATACAAAAACGAACAAAAGTAAAATATTTACTAACTAATTTCTTATGGAAAAAGTTGATTATTTCCTCACCTATTTTTCGCTCAAGTATTTGATAAAAAAATTTCACACACAAACGGCTGGCTGAAAAAGAAACCTGGCAACTTCACTATAAAAAAAACCAATTGTACAACAATGCAATTATTAATGTTGAAATAATGTAAGTTATTTCTTCACGAACAATTTAAAACTCAAAGTGGGGATAATAGAAAACAGAAAACAGGTTTAAAATGATAAGTATTTGATATATAGAAATTTAAAGCATAAAGATGTTACTTATTGAAAAATAACTACAGATTCCTGGCAAAATTGGTCCGCTAAGGCCTTTGGATTGTTGTATAAACTGTTCGGCTTTAAAAACAGAAATATTGTCTTTTGTTGCTAATAAGAAAAAGTTAGGCTATTATACCCCCACTTGACTATCGTAAATTATATTATTCCTGTGTTTGAAAGCTATGTTTTATAGGATGTTAATAGCAAATAATTATAGAGTTTTATATCAACTTGACTGTTTTATTATTTATTGTGTGTTAAAAATATTGTTATTTGATGCTGTTGGTACAAAAACAGATTTATGACACTTTGATTAAACTGAAAAAATACATTTTGAATCGAAAATATTTTTTCCAATATTAATGATACAAGACTATTATAATAAATTACGTTAGAAATTTTTGTTCTGCATTGTAAATATTGTTCTTTGATGTGAATAGTGCAAATTTATTTTTTAAAATTCCAATTTGTATTTCTGGCCTTGGCAACAATTAGTCTTATTAGGTGATAGCTAAAGCTTTCAAACTATCGTTTGAAATTTTAAAGTACAGTTATTTAAAACTTTTTATCATTTTATATATTTTTTCGCACTATGAACATTTTCATGCGATCTGCCTAGACAAAAGTGTTTTCGCAAACTTAATTCCTTATACAACCATAAAGTATTATCCTACAATACAGTAACATAAAAATTAATGTTAATTGTGCGTAAGATCTGTGTTGGCGAGAAAGTATGGAGATATTCATAAGAACCTAAAACAAAATTGAGAGCTCCGGTGGCTCAGTAGCTACACGCTACTTCCCGTAAGCTCAGCAAAGTGAAGCATCATTTGCCGCGGGCAGTGGTTGGGAGGGTGACCACGGTGTACTCTCCTTCACTGGATTGCTGGAACTCCGTGGGTTGGGGACGTGTCCACGTTAATATGTGACGTCCAAATTCCTTCGGCTGGTGTGGCGTGGATGTAGAGAGGAGGGTGCCAGCTCAGGTGTGGCCTCGTCACCTGACCGTGATTCAAAATTACGAAGCACCTTAAAAAGAGCAAAGTCGTACTTTCACCTTAGGGGTGCTCTGATCCAAACGAAAGATGCTCTCTATGGACTTAATTCGCATAGCCAAAGGCATAGCGAGCTTGGCTTGTCCAAGTGTCATAAGCAACAACAACAACAACAAAATTGAAATCGATTATATGTATTTTCAAAAAAAGGACAAAGCCAATTCCTTTCTTAAAAGTTGTTCGTAAAAGAAGGCCAAAGAAGCAAATAATTGCCTGTTTTGTATGCATTACCTCTTGCCTGCAGACAATAATGTCAAAGCAATGGAAGACAGTTAATCCTAAATGGTACATGACCATTTGTTTGTCAGAAGACATTTGAGAAATTCGAAAAAAGCAAGAGAAAAGTTGAATCATTTCTCATCACGACAACATCTCATCCTACATATATGCTCAAATAAAGTATTTTTGACCGGCCAAAACATCTGGAATACCCATCTTATATTCTTGATTTTGAACCCAAAGTTTTGCACTCAACAAAAACAAATTACGTATTTATCAATTTTGAAACTTGGAAAACAGTTAATGCTTTCAAATCAAATGTTTTGGAAGTACCTCAAATGAAGTGGAAATTTGAAGACTGGAACAAATGCATGCAAAATTGTTTTCATCATCATTGAGAATATTTTCAAAAACAGCAAAACCAATTTCAATCATACATAATAGCTTATAGGTCAGAAATATAAATAGCATTCTTCCTGTCATCACCCTTTGATGATATGAGGAAATATTGTTCTAAATTGAATACATTGTTCTTTGAAGCTAATGGTACTAAATTTAGTTATTATATCCTCTTAGCTTTCTTATAAAAAATTCTGTATCGAAAATATTGCTTTTTACGCTGAATGTTTAAAATTCGGTTAGGGTGACCAATTAGTTTTAGAAAATTTCGTTCTTTGATAATAATGGTGTGAAATTATATAAGATATTATGATCCCACGATTGACTGAGAAAAAATTTCTCTGGGGTGAAACTTTGAGTTTCACAGCATTTGATGATCCAGATGTTCATTATCTAGACGAACATCATCACCAGATGTTCATGTTAAAGAAGAGAATAAACAAAAAAAGCCTTAAGTGATCAATGAAAATTGTGATCTGCATTTTGATATGGAGTTACAGAATTTCAGAACTTCCAGAAAGTTGCATATTGCAAACAGAAAAGAAAAAGGTTCTAAGTAATATAACTCATGTTCCAGCTGAATGTTCGATGAGTTCATTGACGGAATATTTTTTTGAGAAAGATTCTTTGTTATTTTAAATTCAGAATCGATCAATAAAGCAAAAGGAATTGAGAAAGAAATTGTGAACAAGAACAACCAGCACAATGATAATGGAAAACTTAAAAAGTTTAACTGAAATAACAATTTGGGGAGGTGTAACGTAACTAATGTATTAGACAAAGTGGAAGCAAGTATTTAGCTGTCATTGAATGGCAATAGTTACAGAATACTGATAGTCAAACTCCAGCTGCTTCAAACAGCTGGAATTTTGTATTCCCAGTTTGTTGTCAATTGTGTTTCAGAGCAAGCCGGTCTTGTTTTATTTCAAAAACTGCCAAAGGTTAAATAAAATTCAAAAAAAAGAAAAGAAATCAGCACCTTAAAAGAAAAAATACATTTTATTCATTTTGTAGTTCATGTGGTCAAGTTGGTCTAGAAAATGTTAGTTTGTCCTTTAATTTTTGACAGAATCATTTACCACATATTAACAAATTTCAATATTATTAATGATATTAAATTAGAGAAAACTAAATTCAATTTTTATTCTCTGCTTTTTTGACCAGTAATTTTAAGTATCATAGCATTAGTCTAGTGATTTGAACTGATAACAATATTTTAATTTTCTGTAAAGTAAAAAGCATTGTGTTAATTTATACTGTAATACATAGAATTTTTGATATTCATGCTCCACTAATTTCAAATTTCAGCGGATTTTAAAAATTTGTAAATATATTTTAATAATATTCGTATAAAGAATACATAAAATATATTATATTTGAAAATGAATATTTTATTCCAATATTAATTTTTTATTCATATAAAAAAAAGTTAGCAGTTCCATGAAAAAAAAGTTGACAAATAAAAAAGTTTTCTTTTATCTAAAACTTTTTTAATTTGAAAATTAAAATTAAGGAAATGTATGATTTTCAATCAATTCTTCCGTCATAATCTCATAAAATTCCAAAAATTGAATTTCAAACACATATATGAAGAAATTTAGAGTTTAAATATGGAAAACTTAACATTTTATGTATTTTAATAATTAAGAAAAAAGTTGGAGGTATCAATTTGAATGTTCTTCAATTATTTTTTTCTTAACATTTTTCCAAAAAAGCAGAAAGAATTACCATAATACATAATACATTTTAAAATCAGAAATTTAAAAAAAATTCTCATAAAATTGAAATTAAAGTAACTATAAAATGAAAAACTGAAAAATAAAATCTTTCGTTTCTCATGTACATTTTTTCTGAACAGTTAACAATGAATTGTAACAATGAATTATAAATTTTTTTAATTAAAAAATTTAAAAATATTGATTAATGTAAGCATTATGAGCATTAATGTAAAAGAATAAATTGAGGTCAGTGAAAAATATTTCAGAATTAAAAAGAAACTTATTAAGAATAAAATTGCTAGTAAGTTAAAATGCTCATTCTTTTTTATTTGTGAATCATAAATCCAATAGGAATTAAATTTAAAAAATAAAAGAATACATGGTCACAGAACTTAAGATAAAAATTAACCGATTGAATTCTAAGAAAAAAATTATAATCTGATAAGAAATGGTTTAATTTTAGAAAAACTAAATTGTTCATATTTTTTAAATCTAATCTTTCAGCCTAAATTTTCTTTTCTAAAGTCTAAATGTCCAGAATGAACAAAATGCTTAAATGAAACAAAGTATTAAATTTAACAATGATAATGGATTCAATTTGACCTGACTTGCAATTTTCTGAATTATATTTGGAATTAATATTTATTTCGGTTTTGGACTTTTGAAAAGAAATTTCTTACATAGATCGAAAACAGAAAAAAAATTTTTTGTTGCCAACACCTGCTTCGAAACTAACAAGAGACTAATTAAATAAACAGAAATGACAAAAGCTGTTTGTTCAAAAACACTAAATTAAATAAAATAAGCGATCTTATTTAAATTTGGCTTCTAGCTAAGCGAAGCATTTAGTATTTTTCATTTGAATTCTTTATTCAAATCAAGTATTGTAAAATTCTACACTTTATTTACACTCTATTTTTCTATAAAATTAAAAAAAAGTTTTCATGATTGTTTTTATTTTTGCTAGGAAAGCAGTTAAGTTTTGGGTTCGATTCCCAATTCCGCCAAAGACCCACTGAGTACATTCAACATACGTGCTCGGTAAATCTGTGGAATCGAAAGTCCTGCGGGTGGTCGTTGAGCAATGATAATGGGTGTAACAATCTGAAAAAAATTTCCTGCTCCTCTAGATCAAAATCAAAATTGAAGGAGTGGATTCTCTGGTGGTGCCATCTATCGGAAGTCTTAGAGCAAAGACGTACTTTCACCTTCGTGGTCCTCTGGTTAAACGAAAATCACACACTTCTGACTTAATTTCACATAACTGTTAGCTAGCGATGTTGGTTTGTCCAAGTGTACCAAAAGTAACAACAACATAAAAGCAATTATTTTGTATATATTTCAAAATCTCATTTTTTAAAGTAATGTTTTGCTTAGGTTTGGCAATATATTTTTAATTCCTTTTGTAAAACCACTTGTTTGCACCAAAAAATGTACCTTCTATATAAATACCACTCTTAATTTATTTTTAAAAAATTATAGTTGCATTATCTTGATTTTCATTTAGTGGATTTTGATCGATTTACTTTATTTTTTAAGTAATTATCTATAATAGACATTTTCAAATGCATAGACTAATTGGTGATGTTTTTCAAATATATTAGCAATCGATTTGGTGAGTACATAACTGTTTCAGTTTAAGTATTAAAAATTCTTCTTTTAAGAGTCCGTCATATTTTTGTGCGAAATTGTGTGAATTACGAACAACAGCACGGAATAGAACGGAATTTAAATAAGAACGTTTGTCTATGGCTAACTTAAAACATTGGTTATATTTCATTTCAATAGTTTTTAAATAATTTGAAATGTAATAAACGCTGATTTGAATTCACTGTAAAGTTGCTCTGCCATACGATGCGCATCATTCCGGACTCTACTCTCTTCAAGAGCGAAAGTTTATGGATCTCACCTCCTTTTAAAACTGTCACATAAACGTGACCGAGGTAAATATTTATGACATTTAATATTCATTATTATTTATATTTTTAAAATTTTTAAAGTTTACTGAATTATTTTTTCAAACTTTTAAAATTACTGTCTCATTTTTTCAAATATTTAAAAGAATTTTTTTTGATAGCAGCGTATGTGTTTTCGTTTTTCCAAGTTAGCCTCCGATCGGAAGGGCTTTGGAATGCAAAAGAAAATTTAAATATTCAATAATTTTTGAATAAAAGAGAATTTTCAAGCATTCCATACCTTTTAATTGTTTTATATCATTGAAACTTATATCATCAAATTTTTCAAAATGTGAGACCTCATTTCATGGAGAATAACAGAATTTCGAGTGAAAGTTAGTAATTTTTTATATATAATCTTTAAAAAATAGTTAATATCGCTATTTTTTTAGATTCTCAATTTTATTCTTAATGCTAAGTACTCGCTTTTCACTGGAGAACACAATCCGTCTAAGTTGGCAGGTATTTGTATGCTATCTAACAATAAAAATGCAAATGAAAAACTATTTTATTGCATCCATCTAAAAATTTACAGCCAAACATTAATGACAAAAGAGAATATTATTGAAATTCAGATAAGAAGGAATTTAAAAATATTGATAAAAAAAACTATTTACATTGAGTACTGACAAATTCCCTGATATAGAAATTTAATCTTTATTGATTGTATTAATCTTCAAAAAATGTTAAAATGGTTTAAGAATAGTTACCAGAATATTATTGGTACAAAATAAGAAATTGGAATTTCTTAACATTTTTGATAATCAGTTTTCGATAATCTATATTTCGTAATAACTCAGTGACGTGAACTAATGTTTTACTTTATTAAAATATTCACATAATTAAAATATCTCAAAATGAAATAATTTATGAAAAAAATTTTGATGATTTGTTAATTATTATTCATTTACTAATTATTAAATAATTAAAAGCGATTGTAATAAAAATAAGAATTTTAAAAAAAGATAAACTATTTTTATGTTAAATATTTAAAACAGTATACAAAAAATATTTAAATTTACTTTTTTTATCAAATAGAAAAAAAATTACTTTCGTTAAACTAAAGTTAAAAAAAAACAAGAAAAAAGATATAAGTAAAAAAAAAAAAGATATAGGTTTAGGTAATCCGAAAGCAAAATAAAAGTATGAGTAAATATCCATTTTATGCCAAGAAATTCCACATTAATATAAAAAATTCGAATTAGTTTTTACATTTTGTGATCGAGCAATGATTAACTACATTATTATAAAAATTTTAATTAATTTTACCAGTGACGATTGAACTAGCCACCAGTGAGGATTGAACTCACGACCCCTGGTTTACAAGACCAGTGCTCTAACCACTGAGCTATAATGGCGCGGTATCACTTGTTTTTATTTGTATATTGTTTTAAATAATAGAAATTTATCAGTTTCTCATTTGATGTCTATGTTGATATGTTCAATTATGAGTTCTAGTAATTAAATTTATTTTGTTTTGAAGTTTATATATTAAGTTGATTTATCACGCTTTTTATATATGTCCTTTCTTTCAACATTATTAGTTAAGGCAAAATTTAAGTTAAATTGGAAGAGGGATTATTGAATGTATTTTTGACACTTGTTGCTTTAAATATAAATATATATTTTTAGAATGTATTACATTTGTAAAATACTTTTTTAAATAGATAGAAAATAATTTATTGGTTTCTTCAGTAGATAAACCATATTGATATTGTAATAGAGCTTGGGCTTGGCAATCAGTGATCGAAATTTGAAAAGACTGCGAAATGTAAGCAAAACGAGTATTCAAAAAGGAATATTCAATAATTATTTAAGTAGATTTAATATATCATAGAAACTAAAATAAATTCATTTTCTAAAACACCTAAAGTATTACAAAATATATGTGAACTTACATTGGACATAAATCAAAAAAATTATTCTTTCTTGTGAAGGTATGTGAAATAATTGTTTGATTTGAACCTTCATCGCTGCTTGGCAATCAAGTTTGGCGAAAACTAAGCGACAAATCTCGAAATAAGAATATCCCCGGAATGGAGATTCATTTCAGGAATACAGGAACTTATACACAAAACTTCTTTTGAGAAAAGTATGCCCGACGTTGTTTTTATATTGTTTTGGACAATTTATAAATGACATATTTTCTTAAAATACAAGTATAAAAATGCATATAAAAATTTTATGTTATAAGAAGTTTGAAATAATCTGACACTTTTCACTTATGGGCACATTATTCAGATATCGCCAAATATTTTCAATATTCAGCGAAAAATTCGAAGAAAATAATCCAAAATCCATTTTGATATCCGTGATAAGAAAATTAGCTGTTAAATCAAAGAAAATTAGTATGTAACTTTGGGAAAGAAAAATGAAAATTTCAGAGGGAAGTCCTGATTATATATTAATAAAGCATTTGGCGTCAAACCTGATGCCAATACCAGAAACATAGTAATAATTTAACTGTTTAACAAACATTCGACATTAGGTTAATCAAAGCATTAAAATATTTGATTTTTTTATCGCCAAAAGCAATTTATTGCCAAATGTAGATTGATGATAAAACTGAGGTGCACTTTTGATTATTTTTAAATATTGAAATGTTTAATTCTAATTTGCGGAATGAACATTTTTAAATTTGAGTTTGATCAATGAAAATTTAACTAGCGATATTCGATAAAATTGTAGTTTATTACATTTCATTCGGAATAATATTGAAAAACTGAACGAAAATAAGAATTTATACCTATCAGTAAAATATTGAAAAAAGGTAAAAGAACAAGCTTAAAATTATATTTATATTTATGTTTTAACTTCTCTTTTTATTGTTCTAAAAATTACCAAATTCTATTTCATTAGAGATTAAAGTAGAATAATCAATTATTGTTATTATATTTTCTCGTAATTCTATAGATGAATTAAATGCTTTTTCATTGAGAATTCTTAATTTTTGTGTCAGTTTTTATCTGAATTTTGTTATTTAAATTGCTACTAAAATTTTATCGTAAAATTATGCTTTATTTTAAAATCGTTACCGAAAATTTGAAGAAAATATTTTTGCATCTTAGTAACTTGTATAATTTTATTTAAAATACATTATTTTTTAAATGTATTAAATGGAATTTTAATTAAGATAATATATTTTAAAAATTAAAATTCATTATTTTATAATTATGATTTATTTCTTAAATTGATATTATTAAATAAAATTCTAATTAATAAAATACATTCAGAAAATTTTAAAAATTATATGTAATAAAATTTTAAGCAATTCATTTTTTTATTTTTTTTAAATTAAATATTTTTAAAAAGTTTAACGAATTCTTAATTTGTTTTTATTTTGTTCTGATATATTAATATAATATTAGCAATTTAAAAACATTTTTTTCCGTTTTCTTATGAGATAGTTATCGTTTCAAAAAAAATTATTTATAAATACATAAGGATATTTCTGATACCATTTTCAGCGTAAACATAACCAACATTAAATGAACTGTAATATATATATATATATATATATATATATATATATATATATATATATATATATATATATATATATATATATATATATATATGATAGATAGATAGATAGATAGATAGATAGATAGATAGATAGATAGATAGATAGATAGATAGATAGATAGATAGATAGATAGATTTTGTTATCCAGAATATGTTTCGGTAAGCCTGGATGGTTACAGCATTTTTTACAAGTGGGATAAATTTTTGTACCGCGTTCAAACGATAAGCATTTAAGATGTCCACTTCATAATCTGGCTAAGGCAGTCCGAGATTTTCAGTCACATTTTGTTTCCAGAAGAGTTCCAAGAGATGTTTCAAAGTACCATTGGTGTGTTGGTGGAATTTGCCAGATTGAATGTGAAGTCTAGATTTTTCATTAAAGTTCCTGATGTGTAAGTGATGAACCAGTGGGCGTATCTTCCTCACTGGCCTCTTTGGCCAGTCGATTTGCGGTCTCATTGCCACTAATATTTACATGGGATGGAATCCATTGGAGATGTACAACATGTTCTTGGGAGATCATTTTCAATTTCATCTGAATAGATAGACTTGTTTCATCCTTTATAGAGGGCCAGCCACTGAGATGTTGCAGTGCACTGCGACTGTCTGACAAAATCCAAAGTTCTCCAAAATCACAGTTGCTGGAAATGATAGCAGCAAGTCCCACGTTAATCGCTATCAACTGACTTCTGAAGACAGAATGTCAACCTTCTTCTGAAGACAGCAACGTAACCCTGACACAATGTCACGGTTGCGTTGCTTTAGCGTAATTTCAGACTGAGGGGTACGATCTTTTATCAGATTTTATTTTGTACTGTAATCAGCTCACTTGACCTTACTTGACAAAAATATTTATGCATGATAATAATATAAGACATTATAAAATTTTACATTCGTTTTCCAAGAGAACATGAATTTATATAAAATTTTATGGTCCGAAAAAGTGTAAAAATGAAATCTGCTTTAAAAGTATTAATATATCATTTCTTATATATAACAGTTAATTTTAAAAAGTAAAAGTTAATTATATATAAAAGTTTATTTTGCTTCCTTACGTAAATATTAGTAAATAATGTCAAAATGTAATTTAAAAATATGTAAGCTAACAGTTCAGACATTTTGAAATATTATTTAACAATCTAAATATATTTGTTGTGTGCTATTTATTTAATTTAATATAATTTTTATCACAGCAGTTTGTGACAGTTAAAGTCGTGGTGATACCAAATTTTAACCCTACGTAGTTTCATATCTACAGATTATTGCTTTTGTAAGATATTTTAAATGTCCATCGTGTAAATTACTTTCAGCTTAAACTTTCCATAGAGAGTGGATTGCATTCACTGTGGCAAAGGAAGACATATAAAATTCTGAAACATCATTTCGAAAGACGATTCATATCCCGTTGTTCAACAAGTAGTTAGAATCGGAATTTTCTGTTCCAAAAAGCACTGCCATAGTCAGCCTAATCACTCCCTACTTTTTTATCACCCACAGTGGACATCAAACTTTCGACGACCCTAGATGAGATTTTTGAGCATCCACCGCGTAAATTGTATTCTGGGAGGAAGTTTCATCGAAGCGGTGTTCACATGTAGTAGAGGAGGAAATCTGGAATACTTCCAAGCACCCACTTCGAACTGATGAGCATGCAAAAGATGAAGCCCAACATACATCTCACATTCTTTAACAGTGGCTGGAATCGAAACTGGAACATTTCCCTCTTACAAACCCTATACCACTTGTCTGGGTCATTCCGTGTACACCTCCATTATAAGTAGAGAGACGTTTACACAGGCGCAGAGATTCTGTGCAATTTTGAAGTCATTTTTTTTCATGCAGCGTTTAACAGTGGTCCATTCATTCTTCTGGAAATGAGCATTAATTAAAATTTTAATAAAATTTACCAATTAATGTGATAAAAAAATGACAAATGGTAGTATTAGAAAAAATATGAAATGGGAATTTGAATAAAATCCCACGTTTATAAAATACTTTTTATATATTTCAAAAAAAAAAGATGAAGATTATTTAAATTTCAAAAATAAATAATATTTTAATGAATTAAATGTTACCTTAAAATAAATTATGCTATCTGAAAAACAGCGAGTATTAGAATTTAAAGAAAGCATAAAAAGCAATAAAGAAAATATTTAATGATTATCATGAAATTATTACAAAATATAGCGATCAATAAATTTAATTAATATTATTCAATTTTATTTGAAAACACTAGATTCAGTTGAAACCAAATTTAAAAATAAAAGTAACATGTGTATTAGGTAAAGAAAATTCAAAAAGCGCTTAATAAATCAAATTATTTATAAAAAAACCACAATTTGATAAAAAAATAAAAATAATAATGAAATCACTGCTTTTAAAATAAATGAATTTAAATATTTCTATATATTTCTATCGATGAAGAAAAAGTGCTTTAAATTACAGGAAATGCCAATTTATTTTAAAATGGTAGTCGATTTAATTTCCTGGCACTTGTGATTAGTTTTATAGTCCATTTTAAATTATTTCTTACTTCGGTTTTGAAATTCTGAAACATCATTCTCAGAATGAATATAAAATAGAATGTTTTTTATCCCCAAACCTCTGTCCCATGGAACATTGTTTTGAATTAAACTACTAAAATGATTATTAAATTAATAGAAATGAAAATACCTTTTTGTCAGTCACAGAGTTGCTGTTCTCAAAGCCATCAAATAAGAAAATTACTTTTCTATTTTAAACTTTGATTTGAATTTGCAATTAAACTAAGTATTACGAAATATTTAGATAGTTATTTGCTATTTCTTTACAATTAACATTTTTATGCCCCATTACTCTACTTTCCAAACTTTCATTATAAAAAAATTTTAATACTTTTCAAAATTTTAAATTTCGTTTTATTAAAGTATTATTTCAAAGTACTTAGGGAAATTTTTCTAACACCCTCCCTCAATCATCCACCCACTTCTTCTTCTTCTTCTTCTTAAAATTGAGTTTGTATGTCATTGGGCACCTCTGCTTTTATCAGCATTTTGTACCATTAACTCCAAACCCAATGTTTCCTAGTTCCAGTTGCTCGGGTCACCCACTTTATTAATAAAGTCCGATAACCCTTTAATGGAGTCTAGGTGTAAGTCTCTAGTATGGATGAAGCCTAAAGTAGTTAATTTAGGGAGGGCAAGAGCCTCACATTCGTAAATGACATGCTCTGCCGTTTCCTCTTGCATATGACATTTCCAGCAGATAAGGTCTTGCTGAAACAGTCCCATCTGGTCAGAAAGTCAGTCATGCTAGGAATAACTTCCTGACTTTCACCAGAAGAAGATGGTTTAGAGGTCATTTCTACTTTAAGTGAAAGATTCATTGTTGCCCCTTTACAAGATTGCCTCTGAGTTCCCTTGTCTTTTTCAGCAAGGTTTACTTTAGAGGCTTCACCTGCAAATGCAGAAAGGTTTGTTACTTCTTGTGTCTTTTCAGCCACAAGATAACAATTAAAAAGCTCAGGTAATATAAGTCCACCCAGCATTGCCTGAGTTACTGGGCAAGGCAAATTACTCCAGAAGTTCGCCAAGCAACTAGAGGCTCCGTTAAGACACCAATACCGCGGTGCCAATTAGCCCTAGGCACGGATCGCATAACACCAGGGTTTACGGGAGCTGGTTCGCGACCTCTGATTCTATATTCAAGGCTATCCTGTCATTCCTACAGGACATTCGGCTATCCACCTATCCATCACTTGCCGACGCGCCTGGTGGCTGTGCTCAAGCCCCAGGAAGGTACACGTACTCCCTGGTTCCAGGATCATCCACCCACACACACATGTGTGTTATATTTATCCTCTCAATACCTGTTTTTAAAAAAAAGATATACCTCAAAATATAATAACACACGAAATCTATATTTTTTGACTTTGCTTTCTTTGAAAACTTTCTCGCGTAATGTATCGACAAATACAGTTGCTATTATAATGCAAAATGATATTGAAACATTTGAAAAACATTTTTTCTAACGGCGGACATCGCGTGACTAACCTTTCCACGACACACCATCACAAACCAGTTAACAGGGTGCCCACATTCATAATCACTGAAAAAAAAGACAAGGGAATACATTGAGAGAATGGAGCATTCATGACCGAACCGGGATTTGAACCTGGGACCCACATTCTAGAAAACAGGAGCGTAACCACTCAGCCATCAGTTGGAATGCTGTACGAATATTATTCGCTCATTTACATTTTATAAAACAAACATTGATCCTGAGATTTTTTTTGAACAATTTATTTTGGGTAATTAATCTATATAAAACATTGACAGATACAAATATTAAAATAGTGGTGTGTTTCACGTGAATTAGTACTATTTACTCTCTGTAATAATTCATTAATTTTAAAGATAAAAAGTATACGAAAAAATTATTTCACTGCCTACAAAGCTAACATAAAAACTGTAACAAAAGTAACATTTAAGGATAAATACTTTAGAAAATCATTTATCTTGAATATTGACATTTTTCTAGATATTAAAATTTAATCAGTTTTGATTGAGTCATTGGTTAAAAACATATTGTAATAGCTTACGCAGAAATAACGAAATATTTTCAAAAAACGTATGAAAATAGAATGTCTACATTTATACGTTTTTTGTCATTTTCTTGTTCATATTTTAGTTTTAAATGTCGTTTTGACACAAATTATGTGATAATATTTCATTGTATGGAAATATCTTATAGACAATTATATATAAAAATATAATAATCACTTTCATAACATAAATTTTAATAATTTTCATTCTTATTTACTCATTATTAATAAATTAGATAGTTGAGCGGTAATAAAAATTAGGAATTTATCCTACAAATAATCCATAGTAAAAAAACTCATTTTTTTAAAGTTTTTTTAAATTCTTCAGGCAAATGTTTTTTTCAAAACTTAAAATAATTCATTAAAAAACTATGGATCGTAAGATAATTTTTCTAAAACTCTAAAGTTTGAAAGAAAATATAAATGCCGGTATTCACAAAAAAAATAAAGTACAAATATCTATCTCACGCATGTTTTTACTTAATAATTTTATTTGAAAAACAAGGAAGTTTTCAAATACAGAAGAGTCTCTCCTGTAATTTTTTTCTTTTATTATTTTCAAACTTTTTAACTTTTTACCATCAGCACCATCAATGACGAATCAAGGGAAATAAAATTTCATTTCAAAATGCCTGATAGCGCATAAAAGCAAAAAATATTTCTTTCAAATTTTATTTAATATGAGAAAATTAAGAAAAAATCAACATTTTCTTTTAAATTTAAATAAAATTCGAAAACCAAATAATGCTTTTAAAAACAAAGAGAAAATTCAATTCAATGTCATTATAAACCTACGGGGATTCCTTCTATTTAAAATTAATGCTCCACATGCTCTAATATTCAATCAGCCGCCAGTGAGGATTGAACTCACGACCCCTGGTTTACAAGACTAGTGCTCTAACCACTGAAGTATGGTGACACGGTCTTTTTTGTCTTCCACAGCATCTTCATCAAAATGTGAAACATAAATTGTAGGAATTTATTTGACACTGATTTAGAAATTTGTAACATTATACATAATTTAAAAATGTGTTTCTTATATCATTCTAAGAAAATGTAGTTCTAACATATTGTTTTTCTTCATTAACAAAATAGAAATAGAGCATTTCGTCATACTTTATATAATTAAATTTTCTGTCAACTTTATTGGTCACTATTTAAATTATATTATTTTATGGGAATAGTAGTTGAACATTTGTGCTGCTCTTATTTTATTTTTTCACAATCGATTACATTTGAAAAAAATGCACCAAATTTTACCAGGTTTGGCGAATTTTTGTGCTTGGCGAGCTGAGACCATAATTCTCAGTTTAGCCAATATTTTAACACATATGAAATAATATATAGTATTAATGAAATCATTTAAAAGACACTCTTTACTGTTAAGAAATGATAATAAATCATTTATACATGGACATGAAGTATTTTCTTTAAAATTTAATACAAGGTAAATAAATAACAAAATGTCATTTACTTACCTTGTATGAGGAAATATCTTTGTTTTCTGTATTAATTTTATGAAATACATACAAATATTATAATAATGATAAAAATTTTTCTAGACACAAGTGTTCTAGTATATTCGAAGC
Source organism: Latrodectus hesperus (assembly GCA_037975125.1). NCBI lineage: Eukaryota > Metazoa > Arthropoda > Arachnida > Araneae > Theridiidae > Latrodectus > Latrodectus hesperus. The sequence continues at coordinate 41,584 of JAJQOW010000684.1, read as the reverse complement.
ACAAATTCTAGATCACAATTCTGTTCTCCATTTTCGCGTGGTACATAATGCATATTTAAAAATCGTATTTATTATTGGTATCTCAGATCACAAAAATATATCTAAATATTCTTTTTTTAATCCCTTCAAATGCGATATGTTAAGTTATATTTCTATTTAAATATAATTTGATTTTATATTGATTATTTCCCCGATATGTATCCATAAATTTATGCTGTATCTCCAAAAATTAATCAGAATAATCTAAAAAGGAAATAGTATGATTTTTATTAATATCCATGCATTAATTGATAAAAAAAGAATTTTTGTATCATTTCCGCAGTACAATGTTACCACTTGGCACAGAAATTCTCAAAGTCGTAGGCTCGTTACAGGCAAAAAAATACTGTTATCCTATGTTGCAGCTTTTTAATAGGGTTGCAATTAATTTATAATTTTTAAACAGCAAAGAAGCTTTCGATTTTGTATTTAAAATTAAATATGTTCTACAATAAACTATCATTTTTTTATTTTATTTCAATGATTATTTATTATATACTATTCGAATGAAATATTATTATTTACTTTTTTCGGGTTCATTTGATGTAATGCTGATCCAAAAGCAAGCAAGCTTTTTTGTGATCGATAAATTAGGATTTTTCTTATAAATACGTACTAATGCTTAAAATGCTTTTCAAAAATATATTCATCATTGTAAGCAAATGTGATAAGAACTAATAAGTTGTTGTTGTTGCTTATGACACTTGGACAAGCCAAGCTTGGCTTGTCCAAGACTTAAATTTGCATGGCCGTTGGCTATGCAAATTTAAGTCAAAGTCTTTCGTTTTTGGACCAGAGCACCATGAAGGTGAAAGTACGACTTTGCTCTATTAAGGTGCCTCGTAATTTTTTGAACCACGGTCAGGTGACGAGGCCAAAACTGAGCTGGCACCCTCCTCTCCACATCCAAGCCACACCAGCGGAAAGACTTTGGACGTCACAGATTAACGTGGACACGTCCCCAACCCACGGAGTTCCAGCAATCCAGAAGGAGAGTGCAACGTGGTCACCCTCCCAACCACTGCCCGCGGCAAATGAAGCTTCACTTTGCTGAGCTTACGAGAAGCGGCGTGAAGCAACTGAGCCACTGGAGCTCCAGAACTAATAAGTAAACAGCAGAGAATATACAATTTTAAAAAACTAAAAAAAAAATTTTTCACTAAAAAGAAGAACATTATATAATATATATATATATATATATATATATATATATATATATATATATATATATATATATATATATATATATATTTGGAAAGAAGACTATATCGACACATATATGTTAACCCAATTAAATTAAGTATTTATTTATTTATATTCTGAGTATATAATTTTTGAAATAACTAGTTTTGCGCTGTAAAAATAATTAAAAATTAAAAGCCTCGATTCGAGCAATCAAAATCGATACGACAGTGACGATCATCGGTTTCATTAACATTCGAACACCACCATAATTAATATATAATCTAGCAATTTTTTATATATTAGAACATTAAATTATAAAATTACGTATCAGAATCTTAGTAGATATGAGATGAATAATTTTAAAATCATAGCTTCAAGGATGAAACAATGAGCCTTCAGCGCGGACAGAATTCACGAATCCAGTGCTTGAAAACTGAGTCACGATGGCTTATTCAGAGCGCATTTATTGTGCTTCTACAGGTGAACAATGAAAATAACTTAATGAACGTGGCTAATAAATTTTTCCAGGTCATGAGATACCGCAGAGGACACGTAATTTTCAGTCATTTATTTTTGGATATTTGAGTCACTTATCAATGCCAAACAATGTATTTTAATTATACAATTTATTATGAATAAATTAGTGTATAATTTTTTAACAGCAAAGAAGCTTTCGATTTTGTATTTAAAATAAAATATATACCACGATAATATATATCCTTTTAATAATTATTTACTCATTGTATGATACTCTTAAATCAAATATTATTCATTTTCTTTTCCCGGCCTCTTAAAACAATGATGACCGGAAAGTAGTAAGTTTTTTCGCGTCCAATATATAAGATTTATTCTTATGAACATACAATGATGTATAAATTTTTTTAAATAAATATCCAACATTATGATAAAAACAATAGGAATAAAAAACAAAAAGCAAAGAACATAAAATTCTAAAAGATTAAATAATGCATGTTTTTTCCAAATTAAAAATAAAGCATAAATATATCACTAAATTTTTTAATTAGAAGCAAAGAGTATATCAACACATATGTTACAAATCAACAACAATGTACTTATTTATACTGTGAATTTCTTGCAAAATTCATTTTACCATATCAGATTAGTTAAAAATTAAAAAGATGGATTTATAACAACAAAAATCAATGTGTAAGGTGATAGTCATCGATTTTATAATCATTCGAACACTACCTTAATTATTATTTGCTATAATAATTAAGAATTTATATATATCTAAACAAATTTAGAACACAATAAATTATGATAATTCATTAAAAGTCACTTTTTATACATATATAAAAATATATTATTTGTAGATGCCCATTAAATCATTAAATGTATATTTATCCTATTGCAAAAATATTTAATTTTTAGAACTATGAAAATATAAAGGGAAATTCATTAATATTTTTTAAATCTAGTATAAATAAGTATATATTAAAAATTGTGTAATTGCTATAAAAGAAAAGAGTTAAGTTTCAGACATAGTCTTGCAACAGCCACCAGTGAGGATTGAACTCACGACCCCTGGTTTACAAGACCAGTGCTCTAACCACTGAGCTATGGTGGCCTCACGAAAAAAATTTATTGTGCTTGTAAAAGTGAACAATAAAAATGATTTCTCGAACGTTGTTAGCCCGAATATTAAAAGGTCATAAGAAATCGTAGAAGCTGTTTTAAAGATTCGAGATTTTTTACTGTAATTTTTTCTATTTATTTGGATTAATTAGAATCATTTGGAATCTATTCTATGCAACTCTTAAAAAAATATTAAGACAAATTGTTTCTTTTATCATCTTAATTTCATATTTATATGCTTTTCAGCGTAATGCGTATAATAAAGTAAAGTAATGGATAATTTTTCATATTTATAGATATAATATATATTATATACACAATTATATATATAAATAGAAAAGAGAAATATTTTTAAAATGCATTTAAAAATACCAAGTCCTGAATTATGATCAAAATTGTCTTTTTATTTCAATTCCTTTGAATATTGGAATATTGCAATAAATTTGTAATTTAATTATTGCAGTTACATGTAATATTCTAAGATCTGTCAGTATAATTAAATCCCAAATTATCTTTCATTGTATTTTTAATAAAATCATAATGATAAATTATTAAAATATATTTTTTTCAAAATTAATTACAAATATTTACTTTTAATAGTTAGTTTTGAATAAAGAATATTTCACAAATAAATGCTGCATTTATGGAACCTTACATATGTTTTACACATAAATAAAAATAAAAAAATGTACTGTTGGCACTTCAGCATTTACGAGACTTTGCATATTTCATTTTACACAAAGTAATTAACTAAGCAAAAATTTCGATTTGTAACGTAAAAATACATATTTTTAAAAAGAAAGTATCAAACCATTGCAAGTAATTAACGAAATTTAAAAAATTGTTCTTTAAAATTTACATACATTTGATAAATTTCAATTATAAAAAATTTTTTCTTTGCGGCAAAGTGAATCATTATTAATTTATGTAGAAAAATCAGAGATACTGATGCTTATTTAATGAATAAGAAAAGAATTCAAAAATTAAGCGTAGGAATTCCTCATGAAAAAATTTCGGATAAAAACTTTCCAAATATATCTATATATCAGAAATGAAGATGCTAAAATCAGCTTTAAAATTCGTTTTATCACATTAACATTTTTCAAAAATTCAAATAGTTTAATTATAAATGAATTTATCAAGGGATACACATTAAGCAAATTACAAAACACAAATTTATTTCACTATTTTTTTTTTTTTTTACTAATTAGGTGTTAAGTCTGTTGAAAACTCCTTCTACAAACCTTTTTTACTGTAATTAAAACGATAAATTTATAATGCAAAACACTATCCGATATTAATTTTTATAAAAGAAAAACACTTATTATTTAAATAACAACTATTCTTTTTTCGAAAATAGTAATCAAAGTTCAAATGATAGAATATTTTATTATTAGAAATGAAGTTTACTAAAATAAAATTAATAGAGTAGCTTTAATTATTACCTTCTTTTTCTTTAATGACCTCAAAACTAGTTTGAATTAAATATGGAAAATGATAATTGGATATGCTTATTGTAGCCAAGGAAATTGAGTCGAAAGGAAATAGAAATGTCGAAAATGGAATGCCATTTCCACCATACATCATTTATCAACTGCGTCTGCGAATCACAAGATCTCTAGATGGATACTGTCGCAGACGTTGTATTTATGCATTTGGGACTAATCACAGAGACAAAATTAGCTTATCATTTTTGAATAGAAAAGAAGCTTTTGATTCTTTTTTTAACACTGAATAAGCAGTTTTCCATTTTTTCATTATTAATAACATTTATTTTAAACTTGTAGCATTTAAATTTGCTTTTCTACACTCTTCTCAACTAAAGCAAATCGTAACTCCATTCCTAACAGACATTTTCAAAAACATTAATGCGAAGATTTTTCTCAAAACAGTGAAAAACATGAAGCAAATTTTTTTGAAAAAAGTTCTATTGTTTTTAATTATACTGAAAATATAAATTGGACAAGGAATAAAGTGGAGATAAATAAGAACTTCGAATTAATTAATTAAAAGTTATAGAACTTTTCGAAAACTTATTAAAATGTTAAATATATGAAATTAAACTCGACGATAAAACTTCAAACATCATGTGAAACTAGCAGCAAATATTTATTTGCAAGCTTCAAATGTTGAGACCAAACTGAATTACAATACAAACCAACTAAACATTAATTAGTTTAATTTTGATCATGAAATCACCAACAGATTTTTTAGAATTTAAATATACAGTTAAAATTATGTAAGGGACTTAATTCAGAACAGAGCAAACACTGAAATATACAAAACTAATAATTGAATTAATAAAATGCAATTTCAAGCGCCGGGAACAAACCCAGCTTAAACCCATCAGTGAGGTTTAAACTCACGACCCCTGGTTTACGAGACAAGTGCTCTAACCATTTTGCTATGATGGCTTTATGAGATGCGATTTATGCTGCTTTTACAGGTTAACAATAAAAATAATTTCTCGAATGTGGTTAGTAGATATTACGTTTTCATCCGTTATCGTCGAAGTTGTTTTGAAAATTCGAGAGTTAAATTGTATTTTTTAACAATTTATTATCTATTTATAATAATAAGTCAACTTTCATCAGGTAAATTTCAAATAATGTACTCTTAATATACACTATAATATGAATAAATTAGCTTATAATTTCTAAAAGCAAGCAAGCTTGTAATTCAATGCTTAAAATAAAATGTTTACCACATTAATATACTAACTTTTATTAAAATAATTATTTACGTATTATATAGTATTCATATCAAATGTTAATAAATTACCTTTATTGGTGTCTTAATTAATACAAGGAAGCACATTGTATAGTAGCAGGTTTTTTCGTGACAAATATATTAGGCTTTTTCTTATGAGCAAGAATAATCACTATGATTTTTTTTTTAATAATAATCATAATTATCATACAAATGGGAAATGAAAGAAGGGCCAATGAGGAAAATGCAATTATATTATTAATAGGAAAAAGCAATTATATTAAAAATTGTAATTGCTTAAGAGAAAATAATTAAGTCTCAAACATTGTCACGAGACAGCCACCAGTGAGGATTGAACTCACGACCCCTGGTTTACAAGACCAGTGCTCTAACCACTGAGCTATGGTGGCTCACACGAAGCGAATTTATTGTGCGAATAAAACTGAACAATAAAAATGATTTCTCGAACGTTGTTAGCGAATATTACAAGGTCATAAGATATCGTAAAGGTTGTTTTCAGTTGTAATTTTTAGCTATGTGTTTGGGAATATTAGAGTCATTTGGAATCTGTTCAATACGATTCCTAAACCAAATATTTTAAGACAACTTATTTATTTTTTGATCTTAATATCACATTTATATACTTTTCAACGAAATGCGTAAAATAACGTAAATAAAGTCGAGTAATAGATATTTCTTTATATTTAGATATTATATATATTACATACACATATATGTAAGTAGAAAAGAGGAGAGAAATATTTTTAAATTGCATTTAAAATTACCAAGTTCTGAATTATGATCAAAATTGTCTTTTCAAATTAATATTTTAATTGTTTTGAGTATTGGAATATTACAATAAATATGTAATTTAATTATCACAGTTACATGTGCAATTTTCTAATATCTGTCACTATAATTAAATTTTAAATTATCTTTCATTGTAGTTTAAATAAAATCGTAATAATAAATTCTTGAAATATCCGTTATTCAAAATTAATTACGAATACTTTTCATAGTTAATTTTGAATAAAGAATATTTCCAGATTAAATATTTTATTTATGAAGACTTACATATATTTTAAACGTCTAGCTCTAAATTCGTATTTGTCTCTAGCAGTTTTACTTGCTTTCTAAAAAAATTAAAAATGCACTTGAGAATTCACAGCATTTTGCATATTTCATTTTACCCAAATAAATTAACTAAGCAACAAATTCGATTTGTAACGTAAAAATATCTATTTTTTAAAAACAAAGTATCAAACCATTTCAAGTGACTAACGTAAGTTTAAAAAAGTTTTTTAGAATTTACATATATTTGATAAATTTCATTTCTAAAAATTTTTTCCTTGAGTCAATGTGAATTATTATTAATTTTTGTAAAAAAATCAGAGATACGATGCTTATTTAATGATTAAGAAAAGAATGCAAAAATTAAATGTAGGAATCTCTCATGAAAAAATCGATAGGATAAAAACTTTACAAAAATATTTACATATATATCAGAAATGAAGATAACAAAATCAGCTTTAAAATTCTTTTTTTATCACATTAACATATTTCAAAAATTAAAATAGTTTTAATATAAAATAATTTATGAAGTGAGGCTTTAAAAAATTACAAAAGGCAAATTCTTTCTGTATTAGAATTTTTTTTCATTAATTAGAGATTAAGTCACTGTTGAAAATTCTTCGGAAGTTTTTTTTTCCTTTTCTGAAGTTAAAACTACTAATTTAAAATTCAAAACACTACCCGGTATTTATTTTAATGAAAAAATATCTGTTTATTTAAATAACGAGTATTCTTTATTAGGATGCAGCAAACTAAGTTCAATGGATAGAATTTTATAGGATTAGAAGTGAAGTTTATTACTATAAGATAACACAAAAGCTTTATTTATTACCTTTTTTTCCTTTATAACCTCAAAATTAGTTTGAATTAAATATGGAAATAATTAATTGGATACGCTTATGGCCAATAAAAATTTTGAGACAAAAGGAAACAATAAATATTGGAATGTCATTTCCGCCATACGGCATTTCTCACAGTCATCTGCGAATCACATGGTCACTGGTTGGATCCTGTCTGAGACATTGTGTTATGAATTTGACATTAATTATGCAGACAAAATTATCTTATCATTTTTTATGGAAAAAAAGCGTTCGATTCTTTATTTAAATTGAATAAGTAGCTCTGAATTTTTTTCTTTATTAATAACTTTTATATAAATCTTGTAGTATTAAATTAAGCACGTGTTTTAAACATACTTTTCTTCACTCTTCTCAACTAAGACACTTATTATTTCCATTCTAAGAAAATATTTTGTAATAATACACTTATGAAAAGAGATTTTTCTTAAAACAATGTAAAACATGCACAAACTATTTTTGGAAAAAGTAATATTGTTTTTAATTTAATGTTTTTGCAAAGATAAAATGAACAAGGAATAAAGTGGAGATAAATAAGAGCTGTGAATTAATTAAATTAATTCTTTTATTAATTATTATTATTATTAATTAAACTTTTAAAAAAATTTTAAAAAAGAAATAATTTTAAAAAATAAAATTATAGAACTTTACCTAATCTAATTAAAAAGTTAAATATATGAATTTAAACTCGATGACAAAATTACAAACATTCATGTGAAACTAGTAGCAAATATTCATATGCAACATATAAATTCTAACACAAAACTGATTTGGCAATGCCAAACTAGATAAACATTAAATAGAGATTAATTTGAATTATAATCTCTCAACTTAATTATAATTTCAAACTGATTTCAATTATTTTTGCATAATCTAATTTCTTCTGAAAAAAACAAATTTTGGAATTTTATTCCACATATTTAAAAATATTTAAGGAACTTAATTCAGAATATCAAACTCTGAAATATTCTAAATTAATTATTGTATTTATAAAATGTATTTAGACCCGGAAGCAATGAGCCACCAGTGAGGATTGAACTCACGACCCCTGGTTTACGAGACCAGTGCTCTAACCACTGAGCTATGATGGCTCATCCGAGGTGAACTTATTATGCTTGTTGACGTGAACAATAAAAATGATCTCTTAAAATAGTTACAGTCACGACATATCGCTGAAGTTGTTTCCTCATAAAAAGATTTGGAAATATAAACTTTTTTTAACTCTTTATTTGCGCATGAGCTCCGTTTTGTGGTTCTCCAATGCAGTTAAGGATGGCGCTGTTACATTAGAGAGAGTCAGAAGTTTTTCTTTTGCACAGATATTATAATGCCACGTGATATGTTTAAACCAAATTTCTCCGATTCAAAATTCTAATTCGCACCTTTTGGTGTTTATTCGGACTTTTGTCATTTTTATCCCTTTAATTGCAATTCTTAGATAAAATATTAAATTGTTTTCTTCTCAAAATAAATATAATTTATATTATTTCAAAAGCAATAGAATAAATTCCAAATGATGGCTTTTTTATTTTTAAAGAACTTGTTTTATTTCTATAACTTATAAAAGAAAAAGCTCTCAACGTCCATTTCAAAAATTGAAGTTATTGACAGTGAGGAAAATTCATATTTAAAATGAATGCGTTGGTTATTTCTTATATTCAACAATCTATGTAAGTTGATGATAATATTTCAATAATTTAATTTATTATTATTATTTTATGGATAAAAGTGTATTTCAAAAATAGATTACATGATTGTGAGAGTTTGTACATATATTATCGTTAAACACATTCGCTTCATTCTGTTCGAATTAACTAATTTATTTAGCTTATTTTATTTATAGATGACCCCTGATTTATTGCATGCCTATCTAATTCAGATTTTATTAGAAGGGAAATATGAAACTAGTTGTTAAGCTCTCGCCTTTCAAGGGAGTATTTTTTTTAAAAAAAAATTATATTTTAATTAAATATAGGTTTTTTTCAACGAAAAAAAAATAACTTACAATTGATAACGTTTTTTTATCCTACTTTCTAGAAAATAAACAAAAACCCAAAGATTTAAAAAAATAATCATTTATGACTTAAATACCAGTTGAAAGATAAAAAAAATGAAGTTCTAAGTTTTAACTCAGTGATTTGCAACAGCACTTTTGTGTGCCGCCATATTTTAAAAATATATAATGCTTTATTTTATTACGAGTAAAGAAATATGAGTTCTGTAGTGTTTTTGTAGTACATATTATATATTATTTAATTTTACTTTCAAAACTATTATCATAATATTATCATAATATGCAGCCAAATTTTTGAACCCAATGAAAGTGAGATACGTTCCAAATGAAAAAAAAATTCTGAGAAATGCCAAGAAGCAATTCGATATTCAATGAATGATTGAAAAATAATTTTGTCCAGTTTTTGTTTTTAAGTTTAGAATTGGTGATTAAAATTAATAAGAAATGTAAAAATTTAAATTATTAGCTCTGACTTAACAACTATTTTTGAATCATAACCTCACCAGATTAAATTGAAATTGAGAATTGAGAAGTACTACAAAATAGAAGATGACCCTTCTAAAGAAAAAATAACCTTTTTTTAAAATTCCTGTGATTCAAGTGACATAGAAAACAATGGAATTCATTTTCATTTCCCCTTTTTAATTATCACATTAAATAGTTTAATTATATTAAATAGATAATATTATGGTGCAATGTCCACATTAAATAGATAATATTATGGTGCAATGTCAGGTGAGTAAGGAAGAGAGCACGAAGTCTCCCAACTAAGTCACTTGCGATTAACCATTGATGACTAATTCTGTTGCAATCCTTTTACTTTTTCTAGCAGCGAACGCTTAGCCGCTGGTTACAGCTCATAATGAACCATTTGACGACGTGTTCACAACACATGAGCTTCATCAAAAAGGAACGAATCTGTTGACAAGAATTTCTAAAACATATGCGTTGACTTACGCTCATTCACAGCACTATTCCGAAATTCTTGACACATAAGGCGACAGATGCAGCTGCTGATAAGCTGACTTTGAGGACGTAAAGAAAACAACAACGAACTAGCTCCATCGACACGTCCATTTCTCTTCTCTTATGTACGAGTTACGTTTGACGAATCTGCAGAGCTTCATCAAAAAGGAACGAATCTGTTGACAAGAATTTCTAAAACATATGCGTTGACTTACGCTCATTCACAGCACTATTCCGAAATTCTTGACACATAAGGCGACAGATGCAGCTGCTGATAAGCTGACTTTGAGGACGTAAAGCAAACAACATCGAACTAGCTCCATCGACACGTCCATTTCTCTTCTCTTATGTACGAGTTACGTTTGACGAATCTGCAGAGCTTCATCAAAAAGGAATGAATCTGTTGACAAGAATTTCTAAAACATATGCGTTGACTTACGCTCATTCACAGCACTATTCCGGAATTCTTGACACATAAGGCGACAGATGCAGCTGCTGATAAGCTGACTTTGAAGACGTAAAGCAAACAACATCGAACTAGCTCCATCGACACGTCCATTTCTCTTCTCTTATGTACGAGTTACATTTGACGAATCTGCATGTTGTACCTGCTTTTATAAGACTGATATTCCTAATCTCGACTAGACCATGTCTCAACAGCTTCATACACTAATTTACATAATTTTTCTCAATTCATTCAATAGAAACGTGAAAACTCTTGTTTACCTTACATTAATATTATTCAATAGAATAATAAATGAATTAAATATTCTGGATGATCATCCGTCTATGTAATAGTGGTAAATAACAATGCAGTTAAATTATTATTAATTTTTTCAAATATTATATTTTGTTATTCTGTATTTAAAATATAGGTTGAAAATCAGACAGTATGGAAAATTTACAATTATAAAAAATATGGAAAATTATAAAATTCTTTGAAATGTTGTAGGTAGATATTAAAAAGTTTGATTTTTTCATATTTATCGATAAATAATGAAACAAATTTTTTAATAAATAATGAATAAGACTTTATAATAGGAAGTACATATAACTTCATTAAGATATTTTCAATGAACATTTCTTGTTATTATATAAACATCAAAAATAAAGTGGATTTGCAGTCTCTTTAAAAAGATAGGGTATAAAAAAGATTTAACGTTTTACTATAAAGATAATTTTTAATATATATATACACTACTGGCCATTAAAATTGCTACACCAAGAAGAAATACAAATAACAGAACGATATTTATTGGACACATACATTATAGTGGAAAGCACAAGTGATTAGATTTACAAGAAATAAGGATGTATAGATCTTGAGAAATCAGTACCCAGAGCAGCCACCTCTGGCTGCAATAACAGCATTAATCCACCTAGGCATGGAGTCAAACAGAGATTGTATGGCATGTACGGGGATCTCAGTCCATGCAGCTTCAACACTATGCCGCAGTTAATCGACAGTAGTGGATGGTGAGTGATAGCGAGCCAATCGCTTGGCAACCATTGACCACACGTTCTCAATGGGTGACAGATCAGGAGAACGTGCTGGCCAGGGTAACAGTTGAACCTGTTCTGTATCAAGGAAATTCAGAACAATACGGGCAACATGGGGTCATGCATTATCCTGTTGAAACAAAGAATTAGGGAGGCCTCGAAGATAGGGCAGAGCCATGGGCCTTAACACATCGGAAATGTAACGGTTGGTGTTCAAAGTGCCGGTAATGCGAACAAGAGGTGATAGAGACGTGTATCCAATGGCACCCCATACCATCACTCTAGCAGATGGGCCAGTATGGCAATGTCCAATGCAAGCTGGCAATGCTCATTCTCCCCGATGCCTCCAAACACGGATGCGACCATCATGGTCCTGTATACAGAACCGATATTCATCTGTAAAGATGACGTGATGCCATTCCCGCGTCCAGGTTCGTCGCTCATAATACCATTGAATGCGCTCCTGTCTGAGACAAAGTGTCAATGGTAGCCGAAGCCATGGTCGCCGTACAGACAATCCATGCTGCTGCAAACGTCGTCGAACTATTCGAGCAGAAACTTGTTACCTTGCAAATGACTCCATTTCTCGACTCAGGGTTCGTGACGTGGCTGTACGATCCCTTGTGACCATGCGGATAAGATATCTGTCTTCTCTGCTGGTAGTGATGGGATGTCCCTGAGATCCTGCATGACGTTCCGTATGATTGTCCTAAACCCATCGATTCAAAATTCTGCTAACAGTCATGGGGTTAGCAGTCATGGGGTAACAGTCTCGACCGACGCGAGCAGCAATATTGGGGTACGATAAACCGCAATCCTGGTAAGCTATAATCCTTCCTCGATCAAAGTCAGACACGTGCTGATAGACCTTTCTTCTTCTTACACGAGGCATTACAACAACTTTCTTTGCCAAAAACAACGTTGAAACGTAAATTGAGTATGAGAAAACTGCTGTCTAATCTCTGGTTTTATACGCATTGTAGATGTCGCTACTCTCGCCTGCTTTGTATGAATGCGCTGAAAATCTAATCAATTGCATATCACAGCAAGTTCTACCTGTCTTGCAAATTTCACGTGTATGGTGTGCCGCTTTCCTGGTGTAGCAGTTTTTATGGCCAGTAGTGTATATATATATATATATATATATATATATATATATATATATATATATATATATATATATATATATATATATATGCTACTTTTGGGAGACAGTTAATGTAAATCTGTAATTAATGTAAATAAAGAAGTAAAAGTTTAAACATTACTTAACCTTAAGTCTTATATTTAACGCCTCTGCATCCTATTATTAAAATATCTAAAATAAAGTGTAGGTGCATAAATTTGATCAAAATATAACTTCTATACCAATTTAATATTTGCACAAGATTACTTTCCTTGTCATAAATTTATTTTGTAATATTTTTATTACAAAGATTAGGCTCCGTTTTTATTGGTACGTTAACAAGAAATAAAGATTTAAAGTATATGGGCATTAACTAATTATTTTAGAATTATATTAAAATTTTTTACAGTGTCATTTTTACTTTTAAAACCAAATTTTATTTAAATAATTATTTTATTTTCAAAATTAAAAATGTATTTTAAAGCTAGCCAAAATACTAAAAATATTTTTCAGATATTTTGTTTGTACAATTTTCCCTATGAAACATTTTATCAAGATATTTAACTATTCATTTAAACATTAAAATAATAACTTAAAGTATGAAGTAATTATTCGTTCATATATATATATATATATATATATATATATATATATATATATATATATATATATATATATATATATATATATATATATATATATATATATATATATATATATATATATATATATATATATATATATATATTTTAGTGTGGAGCGAAAAAATTTTTTTTCCTTTTCGATTTGCTATAGTGAGCAAAAGTTGTCTATGGTGGTATTGTAAAAGACATAAAAAAATTTTTTGAAATTGGATAATATCCTCCGATCGCGCAAGTACCTTAAATATGCAAAAATTCAACAAAAAATGAAGATTTTCAACAATTAAAAAATATTTATGAAAATCCATATTTTCACATGCTATACCCTGAAATTTTAACACATTACATAATGATAAAAAGAAATTAATGAAAACATGTAATAACTTCCGATCATAGATTATCCTAACTTTCTAAGTAACTTTGGTAAAAATACAAATTAATTATCTCATTGATGGTCATAGCAATGGTCTTGCATGTTTGTGCTATAAACATAAGTAGTTTATAACACAAATATGCAAGCAATATAATTAAGTTTATGTAGAAGAGTATAAAAAAGAGCAAATAACTGGGACAGAGAGTGATTTTCAATAAGTACTAGTAACTCCTTCATGCTTTAACTGTGTCCTTTAATGTAACATGCATTGTTCGCAATTGTCTACACGCAGATAGTTAAGACTACATATGCATGAATAGTATTCTATTGAACATTTAACATTTGCTGTAGGTGATAAACTGTAGAATATTTAAATTATAACAGATTACAATCTGCTGATTCAGTTAAAATTTTGCAGCAGCTCAGTCTGTGCACCGTAGTAAACACGATTAAGAAAATTATTGAACAAAAATATAATTACAATACAATAAATAATAAAAAGGCTTAAAAAGTGAATAAAATATATAGCAAAACATTTTACAGACACTCTAACATTACTAGAAATAATAATAAACATATATTGAACAAAAATTGCTAAGTAGGGTATTTCTGAAGATTCAAAGCAAACTTGAATATTAGTACCGTCACATCCAATAAAGTCAAATTCTTCTAGCGAAAATTCGTTTTCATTCAAAAACGATAGTATGCTACGATCGATGTCCCTTGCCTTGCCAGAGCATGGAGACACGTGGCCAATATAAACAGAATCACGTTCGTTAATTAAAGAATAATGCTCTTCTTTTTTGTTCTTCTAAACTGTTTTGAACCTATCTTTTCTAAAACCAAAGTCTCATCATTTCTCCCATCGAAATAAATACCACGAAGCGGCTCTACCAATCTCTTTAAATTTTCGTTTTGAAGTTCATTTCTGCTGCGAATTTTTTTCTCCGAATTTTAGATCTGTCTATAATTTGGGAGGAATCTTCTTCAGTTTATAGTCCAATGTCTTCAAGTACGCTTGAAGCAATAGCAGTAGTTGTCCTGTCGGATATTCCGTAACGATCGCTATGTAATGCTGTTGCTTTTAAATTTCATGAAAAAGGACTCCAAATGTGTAAAGACCTGGCTGCTCACCAACAGGAACCTTATAACTCAGAAGCAGAGTCTACAGATCTCGAAAATTAACTAAATTTTTCAATTCAAGTAACAAACAAACTAATCACCAGTTTTTCAATTTCCAAAATTACTAGTACTTTGTACTTATCTAAATTTCAAGACATGTAAAGAACTAATTACATTTTATTCCTATAAACTTCTAAATTTCATTAACTATAATCAATTTCTGTTCGTAAATTATGTAAATATTTCAGCCATCCTTACTTAAATTTATTTAGATCCTGTTAACATTTATTTTTCTGTTTCACTTGATCCTATCTTATTAATTCTGTTATTTCAAATTTGTATTCCGAACTGTGATACAGTGGTCTACTGCGTAGATCACTGTAGGCTTGAAAGCCCCACCGTTGTAAAGCATTCGTCTCTCAAACAATGTGTCGAGCGTTCTGGAGAACCTCTTAAGGCTCAAGCTCCCAGATTACGGTTCCCAGCGGGCACCTGGCACTCCGTGCAGGGTGTCCGACATTCTAGACTGAAGTAGAGGCACAACCTGATAGCCAATAGGAATAGAACAGGGCCTCTTCTTCTCGTTGTCTGTCTGTCTGTTGCTTTTAAATTCAGTCTCATTTGCCACGGACATAACATCTTCTTTGAGCTAGATAATTTGTAATCAGGGTCATTTCCTTCAATGGCAGAAAAATTTAACTGCATTCGAATATCTTCTGAACAATCCATTTCTCTAGAGATAAATTTAGAAGAAGTAGCTTTCGAATCCTGGTGTTGAGTGAATTTTCTTTTAAGCTTCTTTTCCTATTTTTTTGTCTCATTTTTATCTAATAAAAATTTTCCTAATCCGTGCATTCTTTGAAGATAAAGAAAACGTCGCTTAATAATAGGAAACTTTTTTTGATTTCTCACAAGTACAGTTCATTTAAATAGGGCATTGATACTGATATGGATTCTTATTACAATTGCAATTCGCACTCATTATACATTTACACGATGAAACATCAAACAGTTTAATTGCTTCGCTCTTAAAGTCTTCAATTCTTTTTTTAAAAGCTTCTTTCTCCTATGAAAATATGACTTTCTTAATTTATAGTACTTGTCATGGTACGCGCTCATGTATTGAATAATTTGTACTCGGAAACTGTAGGGATCGATTCATTTTGAAATAGGGCCATAATCTTTTTTGCTACTATAGTACTTACTACAGAAAAGTTTTCTTTTTTTTTGTTGCACTCTGCGGCTAACTTTCTTCTTTCTTCAAAGCAACAAACTAAGACGTGACTCGGGTACATGAACTCTCTGGTGAAGGACACAAGTAATGCACTGAATAATGTAGCTAATATTGCATAGGGAATGTAATTAAATGCCATTTAATTGTGTAT
>JAJQOW010000684.1:0-20000 GCA_037975125.1 Latrodectus hesperus | reverse complement strand
AATCGAGGAATAAATTCCTTCATCAATACTTAGAAACCACAGTTAAAATGAGTTTACATAATTTTATGTGGTTTCTTAATATTAATACTTTATTAAAAAATTTAATAAAAATAAGACATTTTTAATATTTAGTAAATTAATAATGCTTATATACAATTGTAATTTAGTTTAATGTTAAATTACTCGTTTACTTGTTTCATTAATTTGTTTCTTCTCGACTGTAGACACAATTTAGAGACAACGTGTGTAATTTGTTCAGGAAAGTTTCAAGTTTTTCTCACATAAATATTTTTTGCTAAATGCTGCAAATTCACATGTAGTTATTTTTTCAATGTATCTATAAATGATACATTCATATTTCAGAATGAGAAAAACAATGTCATTTAGTAGCCTACTCACTCATTATATCAAGCTTAAGATGACTAATTTGTAAATCGTTTTTCTCTAAAATTGCATTTATGAAGAAAGCTTAAGCTGTCTTCATGAATGCAATTTTAGGGAATAAACGGCTTACAAATTAATCATCTTAAGAATCTACAGAACTGAAAATTATATAAACAGTATAACAAAAATTTTAAGAAAATATACAATTATTTCATCTGCTGGAAAATAAAAATGAATTCTTATAGAATTCGCATATATTTTTTAATTTTAAGAATATAAATCAGGATAAGAATAAAGAATATTTTTGTTGATAATATGCCGAGTATCCAATTATTTGTGATCGGATTACTTTACAAAATACTTTGGGATTAGTGTTGTACCTGTCACTTATTTTATTTCATTAAACTCATTTTAAAATACTCATTTTATAATGTTTTAAACTATTTATTTATTAAATTATTTTCTTCTTTTTATCTTCAAACGTTTCCTAAATGTGCATATAGTATTTTCTCAATTGTAATATTTGTTTAATTTTATTTAATATTATCTAAATTCCAATTAAGTAGTTGCAAAATAGTTTTTAGATGTTTTAACTTAATCTTTTACGAGTTATTTATGGGATAAAGATCATTACAATAATAATTTTTAATTTATAGAAATATTTAAATTTATCAAATCTGTTTGAAACAATATTGATGTTTTTATAGCTACATTTAAACTATGGAAAACAATATATATTCCCACAAAAAGGTTAAATTATTACTATAAAATTTGAAATTTTGTTATGATTTCACGTGGTATGTAAATGTTTCGCAATTCATCATCAATGACCAATGTACATTTGTGCAACACATACTTAATTTTCTCATTAAAACATTTAAAAAAATAAGTATACAGATTTTCAATTAATTACATTTGAAAAATTTTTCTTTTCAGGGATACTTTATCAAAATTACCTTTGCTTTTGAGAAATATGCTTTGAGAGATTATGATACGCATCTGCTTATTTGATTAGAGAGAAATACCAAAAATTGCTGGCACACTAAAATTAAGTAAACTATTTGTTTATTTATTGAAGCCTAAGCATTAGAGAGAAACTTTTTCCTGTCAACACTAAAGGGGAGGAATGGATAGCACCTTATATAATGGAATGCCTATTGGTTATGCCATCGTAGTCCTGAAAGTATGTGGTTCCTTTTAATTTAGGAACACGGGAAAGTCAGAAGACCAACAGTATTAACTTCTTACTTTCAGAGGTATTATTTTACTGGGAGTATATTACAACCAGGACTTATTTTACCTGTCCCTGAATATAACGAATAATTGATATTGCAGAACATAAGGAAAAATCAATATTACTGAACATAACGAATAACCAATATTCCTGAATATAAAGAATAATCGATATTCCTGAATATAACGAATAATAGGTATTTCTTAATACAATGAATAATCGGTATTCCTTAATATAATGAATAATCAGTTTTCCTGATTATAACGAATAATTGATATTCCTGAATATAACGAATAATCGATTTTCCTGAATATAACGAATAATCGATATTCCAGAATATAAGGAAAAAGCAATATTACTGAATATAACGAAACCAATATTCCTGAATCTAAAGAATCATCGATATTCCTGAATATAACGAATAATCGATATTCCTGCATATAATGAATAATAGGTATTTCTGTTGTTGTTGTTGTTACTTATGACACTTGGACAAGCCAAGCTCGCTATGCCGTTGGCAGTGCGAATTAAGTCAATAGGGTGCGTCTTTCATTTGGAACAGAGCACCACGAAGGTGAAAGTACGTCTTTACTCTAACTAAGGTGCCTCGTAATTTTGAACCAAGGTCAGGTGACGAGGCCACACCTGAGCTGGCACCCTCCTCTCCACATCCACGCCACACCAGCGGAAGGACTTTGGACGTCACAGATTAACGTAGACACGTACCCAACCTACGGAGTTCCAGCAACCCAGTGAAGGAGAGTACACCGTGGTCACCCTCCCAACCACTGCCTGCGGCAAATGATGCTTCACTTTGCTGAGCTTACGGGAAGCGGCATGAAGCTACTGAGCCACTGGAGCTCATAGGTATTTCTGAATATAAATAATAATCGGTATTCCTGAATATAACGAATAATCGATATTCTTGAATATAACGAATAATCGATATTTCTGAATATTACACATTATCGGTATGGTCTGATTTGTCTTCTGGAATTGAAAACTACGAGTTTAAAAGCTAATTTGCTGTTGCCTAAGTTTATTGTTGCAAAATTTGCATTTAAATGACTTTCAAGCCAAAGCAATAAGAAGACTAAATATTTCCTACTGACATCTATCAGAAATTTATTAATTGAATATTTATCATATATTTTCAATTCTCGGAAATGAATTTTTGGTTATCCTTATTGATAACAAGGATAATAATTCCCAGAAAGGATTTAATTCCCATAAAAACTAAACTGATTATGTATACCTTGTCGTAGTGTAAAACGACATAACCAAACTCTGAGAAAACAGATGTTTATATTTTTATTGTCACTACAAATTAAAGAACTTTTACTCTTATTATTTCAAACTATGCTGTTTGAAAATAAAGGAAGGAATGTAATAAAAGTTGTCACAATGAGACAAGTGTAATAAAAGAATAATTTTTTTCCTTTCAGAATGGATGGGTGGTCTTGAGAAAATTTCAAGAACGTTTGTGTTTTATGATATGTTTAATATGTAAATCTGACCAGTCGGGATTGAGGGAGAGAGATTTCTGACCTATCCCATAGAAGTATAGGAGGTACTATAGAACTTTGGAAAACCAATGGTGTAAAGAGGAGGAGCCAAGACGAGAAATATGAAGAATTAAAAATATATCTAAAAAAGGAGAAGACACAGAAGTTCCTCGGTACAGAGAAAACGAGTCTAGGATTGAAGATTGGAGCAATTGAGCATAGCGGGAAGCTAAAAAGAATTTAGTTGTAAACGGAGTATAACTGCTCAGTCCATAGGAACCCTGTCTCGACATTACTGAATGCAGTTGCAGATGTCCGACAAATAGATGAAGATAACAAGAAGCGACTACAAAGTCTGAAGAGAGATAGCAGAGAAAAAGCTCATGAGGAATGAGCAAACCAATCGAGATGCTGTGCAGTAAGCCAAGTCAGATGTTGAAATATCTTCGGATAAGAATGCAAAGCGAAGATGCCGAGCAGAGGACGGGAAGTGGATGAGAGAAGAGAATCCTCAACACCGGAGAGCGGCGAAGTCATTGACAATAAGAGACACCACAATACTACTTCTAAAAAGAGTGAGTCTGTTCTCTCGTTCCTTTTCCATCTGGTCACACTCAGTTAGGTTATATTATTGTGTAAATGTCTTAAAAGAAATATAAAGCTAGAATCTCAATTATTTAATCAAGAATGTTTTGATTGTAAATGTAAATTTCTCTTGTAATTAAGTTACTAAAATAAATTATTAAGTTTTATTATATCTTTGTTTTGAAATATTATCTCTGTCATTCAATTATTAAAAACAAATCTGGGTTTTCTTCTGAATTTTTCTAAAATTTCCGAATATCACCCCAACATACCTCGCATACATAGTAATTAATGTCTCAAAACATTCAAAAAAACAAATTATTACTTCAATCGTAACTCTTATATTGAGAAGCTAAGGAACATACGAATTAGAAAATCATCAGTAGACACATTTTAATAGAAAGTATAAAAGGGAAAATACTCTTCATATGAAGTTTAAATTTTTTTTCTTTTAAGTATTTAACATTATATATATATTCAACAAATGGATATATTTTACAAGTGACATCAGTCTCTTGCTAAAACCGGCGTGTGGGCAAGATTTTTCTTAATAACACATGCAATTGGACCATCAGAAATAGTTCTCTGCACCCTCTAAGTAATTGGCTTCTTGTAGGCGACAAGATCAGCAACTCTATCCTGCTTAAATTAAAACTCATTTCACTTAATCATGATGTTCACTTGCAATGGATACCTTCACATGTGAATCTCCACGGGAATGAAATGGCCGATAATCTTGCTAAGGAGGGTTGCAGGATTTCAAATACTCCGTCTTCCACACTTACTTTTCTGGAGTTATACTCCCGGGAAAAATCAAAAATCTCGGAGGAGTGGAAAACACCCCCCACCCATAATTGGTACAAGGGATCAAAACCGGGTTTGTCCCTTGACCTCCCGTGTGACAGACGTACCCGGACTGTTCTCTCAAGACTTGCTAGCGGTCATATTAAGTGCCTCACTTTCAACGAGGGCAGGAAAACTTTCGTCACCTGCAACAAGTGCCAAAATCATCAGGCTTCTCCTGAGCATCTTTTGGATTGCATGGGTCTCTCTAGGGAGGATCTCTTTAGCAATCCTCTTTTAGTCTTCGACTTCCTTACAGTCAACGAACTCGTGGATCTAGTCTGACTCCGTCAGACATGGAGGATAAGCAACAACAACAACAACATTGGACCATTCGAAACCAAAAGAGAAAAGAATAAAACGTGCAAAAATATATTTCTACGCATAAATATAAGTAGAAAATACATACATAAAAACGCATATTCCAATGAAAACTCGAACAACCTTGAAACGATCGTACTTCGAGTGTATTCTGTTGATAAGAAAACTATCGATCAAAGGAATTTCGATTTCAACGATGCATGTGATACTTACCTTTTGTGCTAAGTTATTGCCTTTCGTAAATTTATTTCTTTTTAACTTACCTTTAAAATATACCAGGAATACTCTTATTTTAAATGTGAATGCAAAAAAAAATGAAAAAAAATAAGTCGGAGAATTTGAGTTTATAAGCTACTATTAATAAGCTTTCCAATCTGAAATTTTTTTTAACTGTGATTTAAATTAAAATTTAAATTCTTTTTAAGGAACATTATTATAAGAACTGATTCAAAGTTTCAATTAATATATCTGAATGTAAAAGTAAATTTATTTTGTATGTAAAACACAATAATGTTACATGAAAGGAATTAATTTACACAAAAAACAGAGAAAAAGCTATGTAATTAAATTTTAAAAAATACAAAAAAAATGAATGACCTTAAAATTGAACATATTCTTATAAATTTCTTTCAGTATATATAATGATTATATTTAGCTACAAAAGCTCTATTCAGTCCAAAGAATTATATCTCTATATATCTATCTATATGCATATATATATAGCCATCAACTATTGATAGCTATATATATATATAGAAATTAGGCAGTGTTGCTTGCATAAAAATAGGTTTCGGTAGAAAAAAGGTAAAGAAGCTGTCAAATGAGCAAATTATGAAGGCTAAAGACTTTATAATCGGCTTAAAAGGGTTGTGACGTTGCACATAGGTGTAATTTAAATTTTTGTATGCGTCATTTTCACGAGTTAACGTTGAATATCGATTATCCGATAAACCACCTAACTCAACCCAGCGGAGGGGTAAGAGAAAGACCTTTAAAGATGTTTGGTTTGTCGCTCAACGGTCATTTTTTGCACACGAGGGCTAATTAGACCGGTACTTACGGTTAAAAGTGGATTTCGAACCACTACAAACATCCATGCCCAAGGTGGGATTCGAACCCACGAACTGTTGAACCGAAGACAAGAGCGCTAAGACCTTTAAAGAAGAGTGGCCTTTGGTGTCAAAGAACTGGGATTAGTGAAGCCGTTTTAAGTTTTAAATTTTCTAAGAATTAAAAAAATACAAATATGAACATATATTAACATTCAATATTTATTTAAAACGTTCTTTTGTTTTTTAGTTAGTTCATCAATTAATTCAGAAAATTAAATATAAAAGTAGTTTCTTTTGTCATTTTTTGTTATTTAATATAAAAATAGGTTTCGTTATTTAAGGTAATAGGAAATTTAGTTTTTATTTATTTTAAATTGCTGGAGAAGATGAATTCTTTAATTGCTATTATAAATGGCAACAAAAGAAACAATTTTAACATACTTAATTTAGTTAGAAATTAGTTATGATTTTTTAGTATGTATCGATGTGTCTTTTGTTATTGACATTTTTTTAATGAAAAGTGAAATTAAATAATAAGTTTATTTCCTGGTTTGGGATTTCTTCTATATTTTTTCCTCTAATCCTTTGCAAAATTTTTTTCTATTTCAAATTTTTTCTAAAGTTTTTTTTATTTATTTTTTATTTTTATAACAGTGATTAATTTGAAATTTCGATAAAATATCATTATTTTTCTATTTTTATTGTAAAAATATCAATTACAGTGACGAAAAAATAACGTCGAAATTTCCTGACTGTGTTTCCTATAATTTCATTTTCTATTTCGAAATACTATCTTTTTCTAATTCATACTTTAGAAAAATCTCCAAAATATTTAAATTCCAAAATATTTCTACATTAAAATTTAGGCTAGCATTCTAGCTTTGCCCGTCATATTTCATCAAACTTTCAATTTTTAGTTATACCTTAATAAATTAAATTAAATGTATAATTACTAAAAACTACTTTTTTCTTGAAATAGTTTACTCATACTGCTAATTTTATATAACACTGGAAACCACATCATTACAAATAAAATAAACAACATTTTTTAAACTGAATCCAATAATCTTGCTTTCGTATACCATTGTTTGATATCGTTAATCAGTTATTAAACTATTTAGGACATTTCAAGGTTTATCGAAATTTTCATACTAACCGTGTCTATTTTGGATTTGTAAAGGAAATCACATTGTGATATATATATAAATATATATATATATATATATATATATATATATATATATATATATATATATATATATATATATATATATATATATATATATATATATATATATATATATATATATATATATATATAACTTACATATCACTCAAATTCATATATTTCATTTGAATTTCACGTTATATATGAAATCCTAACTATATTAAGTTTTATCTTGCAAAGCCAACTCCAGTATCACTCATAAGATTTATCAAATAAGTATACTAAAAAAAAATTTTTTTTAATTTTTAGTATAACTGAGAAATGGGAAAAAAAGTATAGGAAACCATTTTATGATAATATAAATGAAATCTTAAATGCGTTTTTTTAATAAATCGACACAAAAAATGTTACATCAGTTTATATTTAGTGTTTGCTGTTCATAAAAGAATTAAAAAGATTATATTTTAGAAAGTTTGCTTTAAATTTTAATTAGTATCAAAAAATAATTTACACATATTTTTAGTTGTTATTAAAATATCTCTTTGGTAACAAAAACATTAATTTGGGAATTATTCTTATAAAAAGTATAAGAAAATACTTCCAAATAAATTATTCTTTAATTAAACATTTTTGTACCTTCTTTTTCCTTGAAATAAATTAAATTAGTAACAGTTGATTTATATTACATTGTGAAAAGTAGTAGAATTACAAACAAAATTTTAAAGTTGTGTATGTTTTTATAAAATTTACATTCTATGGAAATATATTAAACGTTTTTTGACTGACTGCAACAAAAGAATATTATGACAATAAAAGATACATTTGGAGGTTTTATTTTGTGAAAACAAAAAATAAAAAAGATTTTTTAATGTACAATTATCATTCACTAAAAAACTTAATTAATTTCTTGAAATAATTATATTGCTATTTCTATTAGAAGCTCAAATTTTTATAGTTTGCATTTTGGTGTTAATAAAAACCAAAATAATTATTAAATTGTAGCTAATTAATTTAAATATTATATAAACTTGAATCCAAAAGAAATATTTATAAATGTCAAAGTTACACAAAATAGGTAAGATCAAACCTCGAAATAGAATTCATCATTTATGAATTAAATT
The DNA here is from genome assembly GCA_037975125.1 of Latrodectus hesperus. Classification (NCBI taxonomy): domain Eukaryota; kingdom Metazoa; phylum Arthropoda; class Arachnida; order Araneae; family Theridiidae; genus Latrodectus; species Latrodectus hesperus. Next base: position 11,787 of record JAJQOW010000684.1, on the reverse strand, counting down.
TAAACTGAAGTTTTTTGAATAACTAAATTTGTATACATTAGGACACCTATACTTTAAAGTATGAAATATTTAGTTATTTCAGCTTTAAGAAGTAGAGTAAATTATTTCAGAAAATTTTTTCTTTTAAATTATTATAAAATATATTATTCTATTGAAATCTTGTTTTTTTGGTTATTTAGTTTTAACAAATAAAAATTCAATAATGAAAAATATAATTCGGTAAATATTTTATGAATATTGTTTTCTATTCGATGAATAGAGAGAGAGAGTTTCGCTGAGTTTTGTTGAAATTACTTAAAAACATTTAATACGTATTATCAAAAACTGTTGTTTTAAAAATATAAAAAAGTGTGATTCTTTGAAAATTTTTATATAAATATTCTTAATTTTATTTCTTATATTGTGCAATGAAATTGATCATAATGAGCTTTAAATGTTTTATATTTTGTTAGCTAAGGCATTTAATAGCAAATAAAATTAAAGGCTTATAATTGCTTTCAGTCATTAATAAGCATTGTTTGATTCCAATTTAAAAATAAGAATTCATTTATTCCTTTTTTTCTCCTTTAATAATCTGAAATTAATCTCTACATGTTTTAATTTTAGCAACTTATATCACATGAAATTCTACTAGTTCTATAATGCTCTAAGCGTATTAAGAATTTAAGAGTTTTCCGAAGGTAAGGCAGCATATTTAACGGATGTTCAGTTTGTATGCATAATATTTTCTACAGAAAAACCAGGACAAAATTTATGAATAAAAAGTATAAATATATAATATTATATAATAGAATATTTTTTAAGAAAAAAGGGTAATTATTTTAAATATAAAATGTATTTATTCAAAACGTAAAAATTCATTCCATGACACATGATGTAAAAAAAATGTATATGTGTAATATAAATTAAATGTATGTGCATTTTCGACATAAAAAAATCAGGGCTAGGGAAAGAGAAGGGCTGGCTCAAATGCTCCCCAAAACTGTCACCGGAAATAGCCGTTGATGATGTAGTCAGGCATCCAAGGAGAATAAGCTGCCTTGAATTTCTTGTATCATTAACAATCATTTATAGATTTTAACAGTTTTCTTGTATCATTAACAATCATTTTAGAGTATAGGTGACATTTATAGATTTTAAGTCTTCATATAATCCATAAAGAGAATGAATTGAAACAATAATCTCTTTCTGAAAAGGTAAAACCGATTTTTTTCCAAATACACGTAAATTGAAAACTTCCTCTTTGATTGCGTTTAAATTTTCTTTTTGAGTATCAAAGTATTTTTGCACTCCAAAAGCAGCTTTTAACGGCTTGTTACTTGCTTATCATAAGATTTCACCTACGTAAGTGTCAGATGACCATTTAGTTCTTATTTTCAACATCTTCACGCTTATAAGGGAATAAATTATTTATCCCCATCTTCCCAAGTTTAACGTTCTCCTTTTGAAGTAATTTTATTTTCGTTTTTAATTTTTGTATTTCATTTAAAAGCAATTTTTTATTTGATTTCAATCGCTTTTATTCTTGTTGTAGAAGTTCGATTTCTTTTTTGCTCATTTTTAAGGAATTTCACTGTATTTTCTGCGCATAATATTCTTTTTTTCAATTCTTCTATATTTTTTAAAAATTCATTGCATTTAAGGCATTTAATATCACCATCACATTGATTTTCTGCATCTCACACACTCAATTATTTCAATAGCTTCTTCTAATCTTCTTTATTTCGCTTGTCTCTGTTCTCTTGGAGTATTTTGAATTATGTTTAAAGCCGTTAACTTAAAATTAGGCAGAGCCGTCGGTTTTAATATTTTTCTCTCTGGCAAACCAAGTAGTCGATTTTGCATGTCTACCATATATTCATTCAAATCAAAATGCTCACTGCACACTCTACCATTCTTGATGTTGATTTTGCTACTTCTTCGACATTTTTGCACCCATTCCTTTGAAAGCATTTGATTTTCTTTTGGAAATCGATGAAATATTATGTGTTTTCCTTTTGTATTTCGATACATATTTGAACACGTAGCAACAGCACACGATGTCATGTTTTCCTCTTTAAAAAAATACTCTTGCTTAAAATGTAAACATTAACATTAAACAAGCCAAAATTGAATGAGAAAGCTCCGATCAGACACAAGCTAGCATAGTGAATGCCAGCCAGTGGATGCCCAGTGACGTCACGCTCTTCCCCTCTCCGGTGACAAGGCGGCATGCGATACATCAAAGTGATGAGCCAGCCCTTATGTTTTCTCTAGCCCTGTTAAAAAATCCTTAAAAAATATTCTATACACAGATGTATGAAAATATAATTTAATTTTTGAAAATAAATCTTCCAAAAATATTTCTAAAACTGTATATATTCATTTTGCATTTTTTTAATAAGAATGTATTTCTTCATAACATACAATTGAAAAAAATAATTTTTTTTAAAAAAAATGAATGTGTATTCGAAATTGATCAAAAGCTTCGTAGTACCATTTTTCTAAACAAAAATCTCTATATGCTGCAAAATAAAACTGAATTTAACACAATTAATACTCAGTTTATTTGTATATCAAAGAAATTAAGGAATGTTTAATGTGTCGATGAAACTTTTAACTACTCGCTTAATTGAAGCCAAATAATCATTCTCAAATTTTCTGCAGAAATACATACAACATTTCTTTTAAGCAAAATGTCATTCATAAATTAAAATTATATACTTCAGATCCACTGTAACAAAATACAGATCCCAATTTCATTTATAATGATCAAGGAACGTATATATTAGTGATGAAGTAGTTAACTGCAAATGGTGACTCACTTTCCTTTCTTTTGCTCTAAGTCCGAACCTATGCTTAATAAACTTTGCAGATCTGCAGCAAATGTTCTTACAAAGTTTGACCTAGATTAACAGAGTGTTTATGATAATTCTTCAATTTTAAGATGGGTTTGTTTCCATTTCCGCTCCTTAGCCCAACATAATCTAGAATATTTTTAGCTCCTGATCAGTGAGGTACAGAAAATTCAAAATTTTCCGGTCCTACTTTTACAAATAATCTTGGGTATTTACAAACATCTAAAGATCTTGGTTAAATATCGTTATTGATTTTCGCTGCAACTGTTAGTGATTCTTTTACAAAATTCGTTGAGGATTCAATGTCATAGAATTAATTAGTTTCCTATTCCAAACAAAACTGCAAATAAAAATTAAGATTTATTTATCCATAACAAAGAATTTCGCATGAACTATGAAATGTCGTTTCATATATGCCAAGGACATAATAACCAATAAATTGTAAAAATATTCACATATATATATATATATATATATATATATATATATATGAATAATTAATCCTAACAGCATAAAAATATTCCAATTGTAATAAAATCTATATAATAGATTTTTTAAATAATCATTTTGAAATATGAAACTTAACTTTATTCAATGATATTTAAAATAATTTTCTTCAAAGTTAAACTTAAAAATTCACTAAAATTTTTTAATAAAACAGGTGAAATACTTGTTGAATGCATAAAGTAATCTGAAAAACTATATATTTTAAAATGTATATGAAGTACTAAATGCATTATTTAAAAAACAAGTATATTAACTATAAAGGATATTAAATGAATCCTATTTATTTAGTTACAAAGATATTTGTATGGAATAAACTTCTATATAATTATCTGAAAATTTATCTAAAATATTTTATTAATTATTAAAATAATTGTGTTATTTAAAGCTGTTTTAATGATGACGAAAATTTATGCAAAATGTTTTTATTCATATTAATCTTTGAAACTATATCACTTGATTCAGCGAAATGTATAGCAATTTTCCTCTAAAAAATAGATGAACATTGAAATCACGTTATAAATCTGATTTTTTTGCGAATGAAAACCAGTACACAATATAATTTAAAATTGTTTAATTTTAATTCCATTTATTATAAAGGAAGATTATTAAAATTACATTGTAATCTATATTTTTTTTAAATAAATATTTATTCCAATGTTAATGATGTTGTTTTTTTGGGAAAGTGTGTAACAAAAAAGTAAGAAAATTTTTTAGAATAAAATGGGTGTTTAATGAAGAAATTTTTTATTTGGAATCTTAAAGAAATAAATCAATGTCGTTAATGAATCTCGGACATGTTAGAATATTTATTTAATTGCCTACACTTTGCATGCATGTGTGGGTGTATGAAAATGTGTAAATTTGTTGATAATATGAGTATTTACATTATTAAAAACATTGTTATATTTTAACAAAAATATAAGAAATCTTAAAATTTAGATTTAATTTTATCTGATGCTTTATGTAAAAAAAATTAAATTTTGATAGTTAAAAATATTTTAGTGATATTTCATATAGAATCAATAGTATTTTCACATAAAAACATATTCTTAATGTAAAAAATTTAATATAAATAAATATTTTTCCATGATATGAGATAGAAACTCATGTATAATTGTGTAAATTTCTAAATATTACCTTGCAGAAATGACTCAGTGGAGGCTACGGCGAGCTTACTGGGAAATTTTTGCTTTTTATGACTACGAGGTAAGGAGTTTTGTACTTGCCACAATCAAAAATCCTTCGTATTCATTAATGAATATAAGGTTATCTTAATTATGTCATGGTTATAATGTCATTTAACTTGTGCGACTGCTTGTTAAAAAGGAAGATGCCAGCTTGAGTATTGATTTTTTCACTTGATCGTTATTCAAAATTACGAGATAATTGATAATATTTAGTGGTTTTTGGCCTGTCAGAAGTAGGAAGGCAAATACGTATTAGAATCACACAACGCAAAAGTGTAGAAACAATTTCCCTAACCAATTTTGGTTAACTTACAAAGCGTGTTTTTTATGTTCTCTCGTCTAAAATTAATAATTAAAATGCATTTATTTTACAAAATCCAAACATAAGCTCCTAAGCCATAAGTTCACAGGCTTTCCAAAACTTCATGACAATGTCATTATATTATAGTACAATAGATATATAGTACTGTAAACATAGGTCTATATTACAATCTTATATATAGTACAATAGACCTATAGCCGCAGTGCTAGGCTCTTTAGAACCTCCCTATTTTAAATCTAATGTCCTCATATTAAGAAATTTTGGTTTTATAATTTAGATGTTCAAAATTCATTGGTTTATTAGCCACACCAAACACTGTTTGGAGAATTCACCACTCTAATACTATAAAGATAGTCATGTAAGAAATCATGTCCAGTCAGTCCTTCGAATAAATAATTAGTTTATATCTTTTGTGATGAAGTTCTTACATATAATAATAATTTATATTTTTATTTTCTTGATTTAAGTATTTTCATTATTTCCAATAAAAGTAAAGATTTTAATTTTTCCATTTCGAAAATTTAATAATTCTGAATGAGATTGTGTGAAAAATGTCCACATATTTATTTTCTTTCGTCTTTTATTTTCATAAAAAATTTACTCGCATTTCATATTTGTGTTATTAATTTTATGCGTAAATAAAATAATTTTTAATGAAAAAAATTAAAAACAAGAATAAATGTTCTGAATTTTATTTGAAATCAAAGAATTATCCTATTCAATTTATTATATTTAATAAATAAAATCCTTAGTTCAGCTCAAATTTGGATTAACATTCTAATGCTACAAAATTAAATTTTGTATTTTAATATTGGTCAGTTACTACGTTCATTTTCATATATATAGATTTAGTAACCAAAAATATTGTAGTATTTATATATAATTTGTTGCAATAAATCTCTGCTGGTTTTCGAACTAAATATTTCCAAAATCTCAGCACTATATTATCGAAAGTAATCACTTAAAGATGTATTTCTAGCTATGGAAAGGGAACTGAACTGTACACTAAATATTAATGTTAACCTGATGAATATCTGCCTATCCTACCAGAAATATCCACAATGTGTGATATTGAATTTGACCAAATAAAAACAATTACAAATTATAGCTGATAGAGCAAGTTTTTTCTATCTACATCGAGAGTCGTTCTGACATTCTTAATTTTAAGAATATATTATAGAAAAAAATTGGGGAATATGTAGAAAAAATAATCATTTTTCATCTGAGAACTGATAGTTCAATATTGTTTTTATGCAAAAATTCTTAAAATAGTTCAGATCAAAATTAATTTTTTTACAGGTGTGTGATATGTTTGTAATTAAAAAATAAATATTAATTTAAAATTAATTATTTTAGCTTAGATATTTTAAAAAAGAGGCTATTTTTTATTGTATACTACGAAAATTTTATGTATTCTGTGTGCATAACTGTTCCATGTATAAACAATTCTTGTCTTATGTGCAGTTATTGTTTACGCTGTAAGAATGTGTTCCTGATTGTGGCTTTTACAATTGAGAAAATCGTTTCTCTCCTTTCCATCGTTGAAAAGCAACAACAGCAAAAGTCAATCTGTTTTTATACTATTTTTCTTGACACATTTGACTTGATTGTAATCAAATATTTTTCTAATTTCGATATATCTTCATATTTTTTAATTTATTAATATCCTCTAATATAAACTACTTTAATGAAAATAAATCTAGCTTTTGACTTTTTGATTCGAATGTCTTTATTGGAATTTTGCACCTCGTTTGTATAGTTTTATTCATTTTCTAGATCCGTATTCCAATGTTAATAATTAGCTATTTTATTAAATACATTGTATTATGATAATATAGATGAGTTTAAATGTTAAAGTAGTAATAAAATATGTTCCACAAATTCAATGCATAAAGACATAATTCGGAATACATCATAAGTAAGATTTTATTATGCAAAAGCTATTAGGTAATACGGCAAAATATTTTGAAACTACATAGCTTCAAAAATGTTATTGATTCAAACACCTAATAGCCTCAAGTATTCAACTTATCTATCGTATATTTGAGCAGTTCCAAGCGAAATTTAGAGGTATGAACATGATAGAAGAAAAATAACCTGATTTATCGTGATTTTCTCGTATTTGTAATTACTAAGTAATGTTATTAAATGATACATTTCAGTTGTATCAAATTTGTCCTTTTGTTTATTTACTACATTGAAATTATGCAAAAATGTACAAATTTAAAATAAAGAAAATTTTCTTTTCCTTATGCGAAAGAATTTTTCGAATTATTGAAATTATCATTTTTTCTTTAAATGCAAAAAGGGAAGCTTACAAATAAGGTAGAAAAAAGATGAAAATAATGTTCAACAAATGAGAATATTTTTATCTAAAACTATTTTTAAAAACACTATAGGAAGAACATCCGCTTATTATTACTAATTAATATACTTGCAATTACAATCATAACAGTTTTCTATTATTTCAAACAACAAAACTTTTGTTCACATTCAATTCATCCAAATGTTTAACTGTTATTCTAGGTGATCCACATTAGAAAAATAAATGTATATATATATATATATATATATATATATATATATATATATATATATATATATATATATATATATATATATATATATATATATATATATATATATATATATATATATATATATATATATATATATATATATATATATATGTACAGGATGTTTCTAATCTAATACAATCATCATTCATCATTAATGAAAGGAGAATCTCATAATTTGAAAAAAATACCTTTCTTTTTGTTAATTTCATGATTTCAAATGCAAACTCAGGTGGCTTACAAAAGAGCTTATCGAAGCAAATGTTTTTTTAAATAATCCTATGTTCGTAAATGACATATGTCATTCAGTAATCGATTACAAATGCAGAAGATTGTAATCGTTACAAAATACATGAAAGATGACCCACCTTATAAAAGATAAACCCACCCTCCATTTATCATGTTCACAATATATTTGTCTACTCTTTTAATGATTGCATGAGGTGGTGGCAATCTTTTTTCTGTCTTTCATATTTTTATTTGATTTTTTTCTCATTTGAAGGTTTCATATTTATATGAGTGTTGTTGGTTTACATCTGACATAAAGTTCTGAAAAATATTCCTTTATTCCTGAAAGCAACAAATCTCCATCGGTTAAATTAAAAAACTATATTTTAATGATACTAATTTAACTCACAAAGAATAAAATAAAAAAGGAAAATATATTATGCTAATTAAAATGACAGTCGTTTGCAATTCGACACATATTTTATGTTACGTTTCAAAATTCCTACACCTGTGTTTAAACTGAAATTAAAATAATTTGCATTTCTTTTCGCAAACTAAACATAATGCAAGTTTAAATCTGTTGAAATTTTCATAATGAATTACCAGTAGCAAAGAAGGACAATGTTTACCTGAGCTACAAGCATAGGAATTAAATAGATTTGCACATACTTCTCCAACAGACTTACCTGAGGAAAGCCTATATGCAACTTTCATCTTAAAATGAAACCTAGGATTTCCCACTGAAAATTATCTTTTATTACTGGGACATGAAAAATATTTGTATTACCGCTATAAATGTATAAAATCCATGTAGCGAAAATTATCAAATATTGATTGTCATAAGTCATGTGAACAATTATTACAAATTGCTCATAGGTACAAGTTAGAAAATCTGAAAATTCAAGATTGTGACCCAAATAAAACACAGAGACAGCAGAATTTCGGCACACGTACAATATAATCATAGATGTCTAATTCTGAATTTTTTTGGCGATAAAGAAATGTTGCCAAGATGACGTATCGTGACGTGTGCTATAACGTAAATACTAGGGTTACCAAAATAGAGTTTCCAATCTTCTTCAAAAGTAGAATGTATGGCATATTTTCTTAATTTAAAAATCCTTGAATTAGATAAAATTCTAACCATGCATGCATATCCTTCCATCGAGGCGACATAAGATTTCCTTTTCAAATTTGTACTGCTTAAATACATATAATCGAACATAAAACCAGAAAGAATATCTGAGATATTTTAAATTAAATAAATATCTTGAAATATTTTTTTATTATTTTTTTTTAAACAACGGCGGGCACTTGGGTGACTAACCCTTCGCCACAACAAGGCCGGAAACTGCTATTCATTTGTCGTTACCCAGCGGGCACCTGTGAACCAAGTCACGGAGGCGAGTAGCATTACCCGCGTCATACCACCACAGACCCGTTTATAGGACGGGCCACATTCATACATCAACACACAAGAAAGGACAGAGAAACACAGAGAGATTGTAACATCCATGCCCGAACCGGGATTCGAACCCGGGACCCACAGCACAAGAGTCAGGAACGCTAACCACTCAGCCATTGGTCGGCATATCTTGAAATATAAAATACACTATTGGCCACCCAAATTGCAACACCAAAAAAGAAAAAAAGTATCCAAAAAAATTTGTTTTGTTTAGATAACTTGCTGACGAAGTATCAAATGATTAAATTTATAGACTTTTGTGAAGTGTGGTTCCTGCCAAAATCAGTAGCCAGAGTGGCCACCGTTGTTGCAATACTTTTTCTTCGCCAAAAGATTCAGAATTTGTGATGCTGGATTATACAGCAACTGTGCTTAAAATAGATAAAAATTCTATAACATTAACTCTGATATCTTTCACTTTATAAAAACATTTACATAGTTACGTCCGGTGAAAATTCTCTAATAATACATTAATTAATATATTAGAACACTGAGATATATTTTTAATGTTAAAACAAAATTTTAAATATCTTTGAAAAAATGTCTTTATTTTTCAAATTTACACATTAGCAGATATTCAAATTGCTTAAAAATGTCCTCGAGAATGTAAAAATGATTTTGCATGAGATACGATTTTGCAAAAAGTTGAGTATTAAAAATACAAAAGTGAATCGCTGAACAGAGCAAACTTTTCAAAAATCTCTTGACCTTAAGTAAATGTTTCATTATAGAATTGGAAATTAAGAATAAAGAAAATTATTATACTGGCTCAAATTATTTGAATTATTTCTGTTAAAAAAATTTAAATAAAAATATATTTTAAAAATAGTATCACTCATAAATATATTTTTCCGAACAATATTTACTTTTGTAAAATCCATTTGGAAGTACTTTTGCATTCTAAATATTAAGGGATTATTCTAATTCAATATTTTTAAATAACTGAACATTTTTTTAATAAATAGAGTAAAATAAGAAGTTAAGTAATATTAAGGCAGCCATAAATATATTTTTAATTTTTCATACATAAATATTATTAATTTGTTTGAATAACAAAATTTCAAAAAATTTTAATAATAATATCTTAGAAATTGTTAGAATTTAAAAACAGAGTTAAGCATTGTTATATGTTTCATTGTTATAGTATTAAATTAATTTAAATAATTAAGGGATACAAAACATATTGTTGCTTACAACAAAGAGGAAATTACTTTTTCGTCAGAACATACACAATTTTTTCAACTGCAAGTTCAACCTTCAATATTTAGAGTTTAAAACTTCTCCCATTTGTGAAATTTATGAAATAGAAAATGGATTTTGAAAGCACAATTGTATTTAGTTTTTCTACTGCAAACTCATTCACATTTTAATGTGGTGCATTTTGTCAATTATTGCAACTGTCTTCATAGTCATTATAACATCACATTTGTGGAAAATATACCTTAAAATAAAGCGACTTCCTTTAGATAAAACTTTAGAAGCTAAAAATCCTCCTATAGAAAGACTATCGGATGTAATTCAATTTCATACAGTCCAGTTTCCATCCACAGTAAACTTTGAACCTCTAGATTTATACCATTATTTGCCTACCATTCTCGAGGAAGATGAATCAATAGCAGAAATCATTTTAGAAGAAACAGAAATTATGAACTCCAATTTCAACTCTTTGGCATTTTTACCAGCAGGTAATTACAATAAACTTTTATGTTTTTAATAATTAGAAATAAATATGAATGATAATATGCTTTTATAATTTAATATCCGCTAAAAATATTACACAATAGAACTTTAAATAATAAATATAATATTAAAATAGAATTTTCTGCATAATTCTTGTAGGTGTCAATATGTATGACGTGTTAAAAATGAGGTTACAAGATACATAAGAAAATCCGCCAAAAAATCGCCAAATTCAGAATTTGGCATCCTGGATTATACGGCACCTGTGCCTCATAGATTTAAAAATAATTCACCGGAATTTCCTTCCTTTTAATTGATTTATTAATTACTCAATAACATGGTTTTTTCAATATATAAGCAGCACAGGTGTTTTTTGCCACATCATCACAAGAATTCATTTAAGAACATTGAAATATATATTTATATATATATTGTGAGGCACACAGTGGAAGTGTCATAGAAACTCCGAAAGTGGGTCTTTTAATTTAGAATCAGGTACGAAAACCCCTATACGTAGTTTGCACTTCCCAGAGTGAATTTTACATAAAGGGCACCATAATCACGACATATTTTATGTTTACCATCAGCTTTTAAGGAACAAGACACAACTATGATTAGGTTACGATTCGAACTCACTACTTTCCTATTATGAAAGTCAATGCTCTAACCAACCAGCCCACCATGGCGTCTGGAGGAAAAATGGAACAAGTTCAGTATCCCCATACACTTGGCGACGCGGCGAATTTTTTGTCGCCAAGCTAGGCGCGCGTTTATTAAAACGGGAAATTTCCCTAAGTTTGATCGAAAAATATGCATTTCAGAAAATTTAAAAAGGGAAATATATAAAAATAATGGACTTACTTGATATGAAGTTAATCTGACATGCCGATTTATTTCGACTTATTCGTTTGTCACCAGTGTCACATTTCAGTAAAAATAATTATCTAATTTTACAAAAAAAGCATGCAAAAACTTATTTTTCCAA